>PVLD010003564.1:0-140385 GCA_004027595.1 Dinomys branickii | reverse complement strand
GGTAACATTATGTAGGACAGCATCCAGAGCTAATTCCCTTCTATATTCTCTATAATTCTGTATTTCCTCAGTCGTTTTTGTACTAGCAGAAATGAAGATAACTTTATATTATACAGCATCCAGTGCAAATTCCCTACTATCTTATCTATAATTTGGTATTTCCTTTAATGTTTTTGTGTTAACTAATGTGAAGATAACTTTGTAATACAACATCCAATTCTAATTCCCTACTATATTCTGTATAACTTTGTATTTTCTGTATTGTTTATGGCTTTTCTGGTTCATATGTCTCCATTCTTTTGTCTTTAAAATAAAATTAAAAAAAAAAAAAACAACAAAAAACACTCAAGAGTATTCTAGACAGGGATAATAAATCCAACAAAGCCAAACTATCTGGTAGGATTAATATACCAAGCAGAGTGAATGGTTAAACAAAAAGGGAAAAATAAAGCAGTCAACAGTATAAAAATAATGCAATGACAGAAATAAGTCAATACCTTTCAGTAATAACTCTCAATGTAAATGGCCTCAACTCCACAATCAAAAGACACAGATTGGCAGACTGGATCAAAAACCAAAACCCACCACTTTGATGCATCAAGGAAACTCATCTAATAAAAAAAAAAAAATACTTCACACACTAAAAATCAAAGGATGAAAAACAATATCCCATGCATCAGGATCTCCAAAGCAAGCAGAGGCAGCAGTATCTTCTCAAGGTGGACCTCAAGCTAAAAATGACCAGAAAAGGCAGAGAAGGTCACTACGTACTAGGTAAGAGAACAAGTCACCAGGAACAGATGATGATGGTAAACATGTGTGCATCCAATAGCAGTGCACTCCACTTCTTAAAGCATTACTGGTCATTGAATGTCAAATAGACACCAACAAAAATCACATTTGGGCACCTCAATACCCCATTTTCAGCAAAAGATCAAATAAAAGACTCATCAAAAAACCCAAACATGAACCACACCTTTGAACAAATGGGCTTAGTAGATATTTACCGAACATTCTGCCCTACTAAAACAGAACACACTTTCTTCTCAACAGCACATGGAACTTTCTCCGAAGTAGACAGCACACTAGTCCATAAAGCCTGCTTAAATATACACAAAATAATTGAAATCACTCACATACACTATCAGTTGATAGTGCGTTAAAACTAAAAATCAACTGCAAAAGAAACCACAGAAATTTTACAAACACTTGGATATTAAGTAACATATTCCTGAACACTTGATGGGTCACAAAGAAATCAAAGTAGAAATAAAATAATTCCTAGAATCAATAATGCCAGTACAAAATACTAGACACTGTGGAACACAATGAAAGCAATTTTAAGAGTTAAGTTTATTGCTACGAATTTTCACATTAGAGAAACAGAATGACTGCAAATAAAAAAAACTAACAATTCACCTCGAGTCTTGAAAAGCAGAAACAGTCCAAACCCAAACCTAGATAAGGAAGGAAATCATAAAGGTTGGAAAGGAAATGAATGAAATTAAGACTAAAAAAATCTAGCATAATGAGTCAAGGAATCAAATAGCTGGTTCTTTAAATTAGACAAACCCTTACCCCAACTTAAAACAAGAAGGGCTATAAATGCAATTAGAAATGAAAAAAGGTGAAATTGCAATGGATCCTACTAAAATTTAGACCATTAGTAACTACTATGAAAAATTAAACCCCAGCAAACAGGAGAAGTTTGAAGAAATGGACAGATGCCTAGACATATATGGACTATCAAAGTGGAACTAAGAAGACATAAGAAGCATGAAGAATCCATTAACAAACAATGAAACTGAGTCAGTAATTTAAAAAGAAAAACCTACCAATTAAGAAAAGCCCAGGGTATGATGGTTTCTTCACAGAATTCTACAAGAACTTCAGAGAGAATATATAACCTTGGTACTCCTCAACTGTTTATGAAATTAAAAGGGAAAGAGTACTAAACTCACACCTGAAAGCTAGTATTACCTTGATTCCAAAACCAGAAAAGGACCCACATAAAAAAGAAGACTGCAGGCCTTTAAAGAATATAGATGCAAAAATCCTCACCAAGATATAGGCAAACAGAATTATATATTAAAAAAACCCATACATAATGCCCAAGTAGGCATCACCTCAAGGATACAAAGATGGTTTAACATATATATTATATTATATTATATTATATTATATTATATTATATTTATATATGTCAATAAATGTTATACATCAGATAAACAGGACAAAAATCACATGACTATGTCAATAGATACAGAAAAACCCTTTGATGAATCCAATATCCATTCATGATTTTTAGAAAAGACCTGAAGAAAATAGGTATTGAAGAACCTTATCTTAATATGATAAAAGTCATTTATGACCAACCACCGACTGTCAACATCATATTAAATTGGAGAAAAGCTGAAAGGCTTCCCTTTAAAATCAGGGCAAAGCAAGTATGTATGCTATCACCACTCCTGTTCAATACAGTACTTGAAACTCAAAACTTTAACCAATGCAATCAGGAAAGAGAAAGAGACAAAAGGGATATATGTTGGAAAGGATGAAGTTCAAGTATCCTTATTTGCAGATGATATAATCCTCTACTTACAAGACCCCAAAAATTCCACCAAAAAACTTCTAAAATTAATAACCTAATTCAGAAATGTAGCAGGATAAAAAAAAAATCAATGCACAAATTAACTTTTAGAGTTTGAGACATTTCACTCCAAGAATTGACCCAACCAAGGAAGTAAAAGACATCTGCAACAAAAACTATAGTACTCTAAAAAAGGAGATTGAAAAGGGCATAAGAAAGTGGAGGGAGGGCTGGGGATATAGCTCAGTGGAATAAGTGCCTGCCTAGCAAGCGCAGGGTCCTGAGTTCAATCCCCAGTACCGCAAAAAAAAAAGTGGAGGGGACTATCCTATTCCTAGATAGGCAGAATGAATATTGTCAAAACATATGTAAATTTAATGCAATACCAATGAAAATACCAATTATATTCCTTACAGAACTAGAAAAAAAGTACAGAATCCTAAGATTTATATGAAACCAGAATAGACCCAGAATAGAAAGATCAGTCCTAAACAATAGAAGCAAAGCAGGAGGCATCATAATCCTGGATTTTAAGGCATATTACAAAGCTTCTGTCTTAGTTACTTTTTTAATCACTGAGACACAGCCCCCGACACCCACAAGTTAAAGGAAAAGGTTCATTTTGGCTCACTGTTTGTAGAGGTTTCAGTCCATAGTCAGTGGACTCCAAGGCAAAGTGTCATGGCAGAGGGGCCTCAAAGAGGAAAAACAGTCCACAGTGTGTCAGGCCAAAGCAAATGAGCAGCAGCAGCACGGCAGCAAACCTGCCTTCCTTATTTTCCCCTTTTATTCCACCCAGGATACTAGCCCGTTGATTGGTGCCACCCACTCCCGGGGTGGGACTACCATTATCTACACCCCCTAAACCCAGTGTCACACCCTTAGTCCGCGTTCACGCACAACCTTCCAAACTCCCCACCGATGACTGCATGAGGCTTTGGGGGAACAGCTAGATATAAGCTATAACAGCTACAGTGATAAAAACAGCATGATCCTGGTACAAAAACACATGTGGATCAATGGAATGGAATCGAAGGTGAAGAAACTGTCCCAGGCACATTAAGCCATCTGCTCTTTAACAAAGAGGCCAAAAACATGTGGTGGAAATAAGATAGCCTCTTTAACAGATGGTGCTGGGGAAAATGGTTATACACATGCAGAAGACTGAATCTAGACCCGTATCTATCACCGTGCGTGAAATTAAAGCAAAATGGCTCAAAGACATAGATATTAAAACAGAAGTACTTAATCTGTTGGAAGATAAAATAGGTAACTCTCTTAAAGTCTTAGGCACAGGAAAGGACTTTCTGAATAGAACTTCAGTTGCACAAGAAATAAGATCAAAAATGAACAAATGGGATTATATTGAATTAAAAGCCTCCTCCACATCAAAGAAAACAATAAAGTGGTGAGAACCTACAGGATGGAAAAAAATTTTGCTGGTTAATGCTATGGAAAAACCTCAAAAAATTCAGATACTCCCAAATGAAAGATCCTATCGAAAATGGGCATCTGAAATGAATAGCAGAAGTACAAGTGACCAACAAATACATGAAAAATGGTCAGCATCTCTGGGCAGTGGAGAAATGCAAGTTAAAACAATACTGAGGGGGCTGGGGATATAGCTCAGTGGAATAAGCGCTTGCCTAACAAGTGCAGGGTCCTGAGTTCAATCCCCAGTACCGCAAAAACAAACAAACAAACAAACAAAAAAAACAATACTGAGGTTCCATCCTACCCCAGAAAGAATGGTCATCGCAGGAAATCAAACAATGACAATTGCTGGGAGGCCATGGGGAAAAGGGACTCTTCTAGGTTGTTGGTGGAACTGTGAATTGGTACAAGCTCAACAGCAATCACTATGGGGATTCCTCAAAAAGACTAAAACTAGAAATTCCACTCAACCTAGCTATTCCTTCTAGGAATCTTCCCCCAAAGAAGGGAAGATTATATCACAGAGATGCATACATATCCATGTATATGGCAGCACGACTCCTAACAGCTGTCTTGGTTACTTAGTTTGTGATGAGGTTCCAAGGCAAGCTGGCAAGCTGGTTCCAAGGCAAGAGGGAGATCGCAAATGAGAAACAGCCCGTGGCAGAGCAATCAAGAGACAGTGAGGCAGGAAGCAGCAGAAGCGAGCCTGCCTTCACTCTCTCCTCTATATTCCATCCAGACTATTAGCTATGGATTGGTGTCCCCCACACCCGGGGTGGGGCTTCCATTATCCACACCCAGAACTATGCTAATTCCAATCAGTGGACTAATTCAGTACTACACATCCTCAATCCTACCATCACATACCCTAGATTCAGCCAGCTCAGGAAAGCCCCACCTGTGAGCGCGTCAGGGTTGGGGGGGGCGGGATCTCGCTATAAGCCGTAACAATAGTTAAATCTTGGAAGCGACCTATATCTCCATCTACAGAAGAATGGATAAAGAAAATGTGTATATTTCTGGAATTAATTACTTTTCTTCAATGAAGAAGGATAAATTTCAGTCATTTGTAGGGAAACAGATGCACCCTAAACTATGTTAAGTGAAATAAGTCAAACACATGAGTTTAACCATGACACTTCTCTTACATGAGAAACCCAAAATAGGAATAAGTTTTTAAAAAAATTATACATCATTGGAAACAAGGAGATAAATCTTTTGGAAGTGGGAACAGAATCCAGATACAAAGGGAAAGTAGAGGAAGGGGAAAGTAAAAAGCATTAATATATATTAAGTACATATACCTACCCACTAAGAAGAATGTAAACATTATTTACTGCAATCATGTACTAGTAAAAGAAGTTAAAATGGCAGGAATGACGGTCTAATTGTGTTTGAAATAAGAGGGAGCATTTTAGGAGGATCAATCGCAATGTATCTTTTACTGTAATAAAAATTCTAAAAAATTTAACGGTTCAGCACTTCCCATATTTTGACCACATCAGTATTGGTGCATGACAAGATGAATGAATCAACACACTGATTAAATACGAAACCACACAAAATGGCCACTACTGTATGACTCCATTTGTTTGAAATGCTGGAGCACATAAAACTCTGCAGTGAAAAGACATCAGAATGGTGGTCACCTCCCTGGGAGTGTATGGGATGGAGATGGGGAGCTGAGGGGACGGGGCATGCGAGAACTTCCTGTATTTTTATAAAGTTTCGGTTTATAGGTACAAGATATTACGCAAAAGTGGGTAAATGTACTTCATCTCCTGGTACATAAAATACTTTCCAAAAGGAAAAGAATGGTTAAAATAGATTTTGGAGGAGCTGCAGAGTTGGGGTACAGTGGGGGTGTGGGGGCCTGTCATCATTTTCCGCTTTGCTGGGATCCTCAAGATGCTTCCTAGGCCCTTAATCAATATGGCTAGGCATATTTTCAATACTTCACTTTGAAGGTGCAGAAAGAACACGTTTTACTCGGGTTTTGGGAAATCCCAGTGTCAGAGTTGGTTTCCCTGCATTTGGAACCAGCCATGGATCGAATGATGAAGCTGCAGCCATGACTTAATCCTCTGGGGATGGTGGAAACCCAAGATTCCTCTCCCTCTCTCCCCCGCTCTTGCAGTGAGTAAGGCCAGCTGCATGACCAAGAGTGGATGACAGAAATGATGCAATGTGTGACTTCTGAGATGAGGTCAGGAAAGACATGGCCGCATACACCTGGCTCACTCTTGGGCCGCTTGCTCTAGAGAAGCTGACCCTGAGAGGCGTCAGTTTGCCAGTGGTGTGAGTGAGGCACCCTGGCGGTGGACAGACCTTCCAGTCCTGGTTAATCCCTCACACAACTGCAGCCTTATGAGAGACCTCAAGAGAGAATTCTCCTGCTAATCCACTCACACACTCCTCATCCACAGAAGCTCTGCGGTAACTACTGCGTCTCACAGCACACTGCGCTAAGCTACTGCTATGTGAGGTGACGCAATAGATATTACAGAAAGTGATGCTGGGACCCTCAGCAGACACTGGAACGCCTCCCGGCAGGCGTGCCCCATCCTTGTGGTGAACCACAGACGCTTCCCCTCCTGCTCACAGCCCCATGCCTTCCTGCTTCTCACTCACGGCTGGGCAAAGAATGTCTGGGAAGTATTTTTCTGACCCCCTGACCCCAGAGCTGTAGTAAAACTCATTAAATTCCTTTAAGACTCTGCTGTCTGGCACCATCCCCAAGCCCACAAGAGTTTATCTTTTGACCTTTTGACCTTACCTTACCTGAGGAGCTCCTAATAGTGCAGGGCACCTCGAGGATGATTACTTCTTGGACCAGAGAAGCCCCCAGGTCAGGCACAGTGGAGAGCTGTTGCTCACGTCTCCCTCACATTCTCATCAGTCTCTGTCCTCTCCTCCAAGGAGAATCTGCCCGCTGTAATCAATTTCTGTGGCAAACACCACACCTTCCTTAAAAGGAAGCTTTCATTATGAAATAAATGTTTGGTTGGTTGTTTGTTTTTTGGTACCGGGAATCAAACTCAGGACCTTGTGCTTACCAGGCAGGCACTTGTGCCACTGAGCTATCTCCCTGGCCCTCATTATGAAAGAACTACATGCTCATTTTAGAAAAACTGGAACATACATACAACAGTCACTGTCAAGGTTGTGTGTGAGAATGTTTTCCCAGAATAAATTCACTATAGATAATTTTAAGACTAAGTGAAGAGCTGAAGTAATTTATTTTGTCCTAGCTAAAACTTTGAAAACTTTTAACTTGCAGGCTTTGTGTATTAAAGATATATTCCGATGAATGCTAATGTAAACCTTCTAAAAATAATATGGGTGTAGATTAAAGAGGAAAGTGATCGTCATAGTCCTCTATCTGACCAGAGAGAAACGGAGACCAGGTGGGAAAAGGAAGGAAATGACACCAAACACCTGGACCCTGGCCTTCTGCTCGCTCCCTTGCCCGTCTGGCCCTGTGACCCCACCCAAGCTTCTCCCTGGCCCCACGAGCCAAACTGTGGTCCTCTCTCATACATGTGCCAAAGCTCTGCTCACTCCCACACTCGATTTATCCTACATTAGTAAAATGTCACGAACTGGGTGGCTTCACACACAGAAATGTAAGAGCTGGGCATGGTGGTGCACGTCTGCAATCCCAGCACTTGGGAGGCTGAGGCAGGAGGACTGCTGGGAGTTTGAGGCCAGCCTCGACTACATAGTGAGTTCAAGGCCAGCCTGAACTGCATGGTGAGACCCTGTCTCAAAAAAAAAAAAAGAGAAGAAAGTGACATTTAGTCTGGGGAGGTAGCCCAGCGGCAGAGCACCTGCCTGACGAGCACAAGGTTCTGAGTTTGCTGGTAAAGAACAAAAAACCACGAAAAACAAAAACAAAAATTATTCTCTCACAAGTTTGGAATCTTAAAGTGAAAACCCAAGATGTTGGCAGGGTTCGTTCCATTTTACCGACTCTAAGGGAGACTCTGCTCCATGCCTCGCTCCTAGCTTCTGGGGGTGGCTGCCAAGACCTGGTATTCCTTGGCTTGGGTACACATTGGGCTGATCTCTGAGTCCATCTTCATGGGGAACCCTCTCTGTGGGTATCTGTGCCTTAACCTGAGGCAGTCAGCTTTCTGCAACTAAGAAAACACCCAGACAAACAGCTCGAAAAAGGAAAGGGTTCTGATAGCTTTCTTTCTTTCTTCCTTTTTTTTTTTTGCGGTAGTGGGGTTCAAACTCAGGACCCTGCGCTTGCTAGGCAAGCGCTTATTCTACTAAGCTATATCCCCAGCCCTTCTGATAGCTTTCTATGGCTCCTACTTTGGAGGTTTCTGTTGGTGGTTGGTTGGCCCTGTTTGGGGCCTGTGCTGAGCTAGCATATCATGATGAGTGTACATGGAAGACAAAACCATTTGTGTTATTGCTGGGTTGCAAAAAAGAAAAAAGAGGAAAGGGTGGGGTTGCACCATCCCCTTCAAGAGTATAGTCCTATTACCCAGAAGACCTCTCCCTAGACTCCACCTCACCTCCCAAATAGGGACCAATAGTCCCAGTAGGGGCCAGGCCTTTAATCCATAGGCCCAGGAAAACCCTCTAGATCTGAACAACAGCACATGGCCTTATAAGGACATCAGTCACTGGATTTAGGGCCCACCCTATCCTAGTATGACCTCATTCACCAAATTACATCTGCAAAGACCTTATTTTAGAATAAAGTCATTGTTCCAACGACTGTGTTTTGGAATGAGGCTCTGGATGGACATGAATTTGGAGAGGACACTTTTCAGTCCAAGCACGTCAGCAGTCCTCACTATAACCTCAGCAACGGCAGTACTGGGGTTGTCCCTAATGCATTATAAATCCCTTTATCATGAGGATTAAAGACAAGGGAAGGAAAGGCTTTAAACTCACACCCTGCTGAAAAACATTTGACTCAACAAGTTTTGTGGAAGCCCCCAGAGAACGAAGAGGAAGATTTTGCTGACTTCCCATCGCTGGGAGAAAACAGAAGAGCAGTTCTTTGCAGAAGAAAACATTCTTAGACATGGATAATGAAAGTGAACTCATGGAAACACAAGGGTTGGATCACAGCTAATTTAGGCAAGAAAACAGTGCAGTGAATATTATGCAACCTATAAAATGGTCTTGCAGAGAGTTCTTAAGGACATGGGAAAATGCTTATGCTGTAACATTAAACAAAAGAGCCAAGATTCAAAATTGTATTTGCAACATGAGCTCAACTATGCAATAAAGTGGAAACATTCCCAGAAAACAACGCTGGTGCCAACTGTGAGGTGGGGAAGTGGAGGCAGAGGGCAATTGCCTTTTATCTTACATGCTTCTGGGTTGTTTGATAATGTTGCATTTTTTAAAAAATAAAGTTTCTGCTTGAGGACCACTTTAGACTTAGAGAAAGTTGCAGAGATTATAGAGAAAGTGCCTGTCTATCTGGTACCCGGTATCTTCTGGTGCTAACATCTTACATTCACCACAGCAGATTCAGTACTCAGGCATTATTACTAATCAGTGTTCATATTTTAATGAGATTTTAAAAGTTTTTTTTATCTAATGTCATTTTTCTGCTCCAAGATCTCATCCAGGGCACTACATTATGTTTAATGTCTTCTTAAGATCCTCTACATCATGCCATTTTTTTCTGTTTTCCTTGTTTTGGATCACTTTGGCAGTTTGCTTGCTAGTAGACTAGAGAGTATTTTGTAGATTATACCTCAGTTCTAGTTTGTCTTGTGTTTTTCTCATAATTAGACCAGAGTTATAAGTTTTTTGGGGAAAAAAGCCCACAGAAATTAAGTACTATTCTCATTGCATTATACCAAAAATACATTACTTTTGCACTGAAATATATTTTTAAGTATGCCAGAAAACTAAGAGTACTTGACACTAGTTGTGCATTATGGATGTGTTCTTAATATTTTTTTCTTTATAGCTTTCTATAATCCTGTAAAATAAATTTTATAATTGGGAAAAGATTTTTTTTAAAGGATACATTCAAATTTATTTTAATTTTTTTTTTTTGAGACAGAGTTTTGCTATGAAGTTCATACTGGCCTTGAATCAACTTTGTTTCCCAGGCTGGCCTTGAACTAGCAGCGATCCTCCTGCCTCAGCCTCCCAAGTGCTGGGATTATAGGCATGCTCCACCTCACCCCACTCATTTATTTTTAATAGAAACACATTATTATTTTCCAGGAAGAGATATCACTAGAAAGGGGGCTTGGGCTCCCCAGGGGAGGCCCTCTTTAGAGCCCTGCTCTATCACCCTAGAGAGTAGACCACAGGGGTACCTGTCCACTCTGCAGAATGTACACAGAGACACCTGGACAGGTGGTCTTGTTGGACAGTTTGACTATTTGCCAACTATTCTGTCTACACACTTAAGAATTATTATTTGTAAAAATCCTACTATAAATACCCAGGAAGGGCTGCAGCTGCGCATGGTTGTGGGGCCGCAGAGGGAGGGAGGTGTGCAGGGCCTCTATCTGGCTGAAACTGGAAGGCAAAGTGTCAAATTGATGGGGAAC
This sequence comes from Dinomys branickii, assembly GCA_004027595.1. Taxonomy (NCBI): domain Eukaryota; kingdom Metazoa; phylum Chordata; class Mammalia; order Rodentia; family Dinomyidae; genus Dinomys; species Dinomys branickii. The sequence continues at coordinate 129,813 of PVLD010003564.1, read as the reverse complement.
ACACCAGGGCCTGGCTCGGTGCTGGAAGCGGTCAAGATTACTAATGGAAGGACAGAAAGTAACAGCAACAAAAGGGAGCAAGGGCCGGGCTGGGAAGACAGCTCTAATGAGAACAAGGAGATGCATTCCAGGCAGAGGGGAACCCAAAAATGTAAGCAAGCCTGAGGCTGAGATTAGTTATGGCCAAATAAGTCATGTGGGCCTCGGAGGGTGCAGGCAGCTGGTGGAGCACAGGGCATCTCTGCCTCTCTGAGTCCGGTGACTAGAGGCTTTGTGTAAATACTGACTTTTTAGGGAAGACATGGAGGAGCCTCTCTCTTTTTCCACTGGAAGGATTAAGAGTTTATTGATTTTTAAACAGGCTGTTTCTAATCAGGGCTTATTTTAGTTCTAATACGGCTCTTTTTTTTTTAATTGGGTGCAGTGAAAAGAATTTAGTGTCAACTTCTGGGTAAAATATGTGTAATTGCTTTGGAAGATGATACAGTGAAACAAAAACTAGATCACATGCAACTCCCAAGACACTGGGCCCTCAGGGATAATCTTTTAAAGCACAGTGAGCTTTTGCCCTCTGACGTCCAGCTCTGGGCTCAGCATAAAGATGGCTGGGCAGGTGGTTGGATTTCACACAACGAGTACATGATGATAACTTCCAGAGAAAACAATCTTTCAGTCACCATTGAAAACCTCTACTTATCCTCTGAGACCCAAACTAAAGGTCCTGCAAAATCTTCTCCAATTCCAGCACGATGGCAGCCCTGTCCTCTGCTTCCACTGTGGAATGTTGTTGTTTTAGTTACTGCAGTTGTACTGTACTGCAATCACTCATTTATGGCTCTGCTCCCCTAGAAGACTTAAGTCTCTGAGAGCAGAAGCTATAATTTATTCTCATTTTGTGTTCCTTTCTCCTTCAGAGTAGCTCAGTTACTGGAAGACGGTGGGCCGGTGAAGGGAGACCTGGGAGGTAGTATCTGAATAACCAAATGGGTTAGATTCAGGAGCTACAGGAGCTGAGGGCAGTCAGGCACCTTAGGGGCCACAGCCCAGGAGTGCAGGTGAGTGAAGCGTCCCACTCCAGCCAAGCTTTTTTTCTGCTCTTCTCTCCAAGAAAGCTCTCTGCTCCCAGCGTGCTTTGAGGGTCTAATCCATCTTTGAAGACTATGAAGGGGCAGTAGGAATAGGAAGGATGAAAGGAGACTTATTGCACTTTTCAGTACCGGACCATTCAAAGTTCTCTCTACTAGCTGTTTTGAAATACTCAGTTAGTTGTTGTCGACCATAGTCAGCCCACCATGCTAGGAAGGGCTGAGGGCTGTCCTCCTACCCACCCGCAGCCCTGTCCTGTGTGCTTCTTGCTGGCCACCTTGTTCTTCCTGGTCTCTCTTTCCGGAGTTGGGATTCTGGGCAGGTAGGTCATCTAAGAGTCACACCTTGAGGACCACTTGTCCCCTGGATTTCCTGAGCTGGCTTCCCCTCTCCAGGTGGGCACCTGCTGCCCTCTTGAACCTACATTAAGTTTGAGAGCTGACCCTCTGTTAGGGACCAGGCATTTAGTTACTTTCCTGTCACTCGGACAAAAATACTGGACACTCACAACCTAAAGGAGGAGAGGTTTATCTGGCTCATAATTTTCGGAGGGTTCAGTCCAAAGCCAGCGGGCTCCAAGGCAGAAGTGCCTGGCAGGGGACAGCTGCTCACCCCAGGGCAGCCAGGAAGCAGAGAGGGAAGGGAGAAGCCAGGGAGGGCACAGCCCCAGTGACCCGCCTCCACCAGCACATTCAGCTTCTAAACTCATCCCCAAGTAAGTGCAGCTCCCCTGTAACCGGTCACCTTCCACACACAGGAGACTTTGGGGACATTTTAGACCCAAACCCTAACACAAACCTTGCAGCTCTCGCTGCACCTGGTAGCTAGACCCTAGGCCCCTTCTGCCACCTGCCCTGCTCTGCCAAAGTAATTCTGAGGTTGTGCTCCAGTTTGGGGTTTTAACAGATTGTTTTTATATTTTGTCCTGCCTTTACTTACATTCGGGGGGGGTGTATTTCTCCCATGAGATTTCTCCTATTTCCTAAACCCATCAATATTTTGAGAGCACTCTGCTCTGAGAATCTCTGCTCTTATTTCAAGTTTACTGAGGACCCATAGAACAATAACAGTAACCTGAATACATAGCAGCTGTGCATGGTCTGCGTCCTGTGGGCTCAGCCCCAGGTTGAGTGCTTTAGCCGGGCTTTGTGAGGTTCATTTTCCCGCTTGCATGGATGAGGAAACTGAGGCTCAAGAGGCGAACCCAGGGTAGCACAGCTCGTGCACGGTACCGTCAGGATTCTGACCCTGCATGAAGCCTGTGCTTCCAACCGCCAGGGACACAGGTGAGTGGTTCACAGGCTGCCACAGAACAAACAGCCGAATATCAAAGGGACAGCGTTGCATACATTTGAAGATTTTATTTCATATCCAAGTTACACGTTATTTTTTTCCCTCTGGGAAATCCAGAGGGCCCAGGTCACATTCGGTTCCTTCTCAGTCTCCAGTCTTCCTGAGAGTATTGTGCCAGGAACTGTGGGAATTGTAGAGAACAGTCAGCCGCAGATCCCGCCTTCAAAGGGTTTTAATCTAGGCGATAAATGGGAGTGAAGTGTAAGTGCTGAATGAAGTGCTAAGCAAGTTTCCTTTTGGCTGCATAAATGTGAGTTGACTCATTATTCTGCCAAATAGCTCTGATCCGAGCAGTCCTTGAATTCAACACCTAGCCCTTAAGACTCGGAGTTTTTTTTTTTTTTTTTTTTTTTTTTTCATTTTAAAGGGCAAGATAAGGCTTGAAGGCTGGGGTGAGGTTGTTACTTTCAACTGCCATCTTCTTTCACGGTCACAATAATCTACCCTGCCCAGAGATTCGGAGAGGAGGGTAAATTTAGGTTTGGTCACTGTGGGAGCCATTCCATGGCGTAGTCCTTCTGGTCTGCTGTGGAATGACTGGTTCAGTTTAGTAAACTTTGACTAATGGTCTACAAGGAGCTACACAGGATGCAAGGTAAGATGGGGTGATTAATGTGAAAGACAGGGCTCTGAGATAGAAGAATTTATCTTGGAGGGAGGACAGATTGGTCTGTAAAAGCAGGTCTTACCATGACAGAGATCTGGGTGAGGTTCTCTGGGAGCCTGGAGAAAGGCCTTAGTCCAGTGCCGGGGTGTGATGTAGTTGTGTGTGTCTACATGTGTGTTTGTGAGTATGTGTGTGTGTGTTGTATGAGTGCCCATGAATGTGCATGTGCTTGTATATGAGTCTATGAGTGGGTTTGAGTGTTGGTGTATATGTATCTGTGTGTGTCTGTATATATGAGCTTCAGTGTGTGTCTTTACATATGTCTGAGTATCTCTATGTGTCTGTGTCTACATGTACGTCTATATGTGTGTGTGACTACATCTGAGTTTCTGTATCTACTTGTGTGTCTACTTGTATGTCAATGTATGTGTCCGAGTGTGTCTGAGTCTGTATGCAGGTGTGTTTCTGTGTGTGTATTCGATTTAAAATGAGATGACTGACCTAAATCTTTCCATTTTTTTTATTTTGGTGCTGAGTGTCACACCCAGGGCCTTGCATATGCTAAGCATGTGCCTTCTGCTCTGAGAGTCTCTGCTCTCATTTTGCAGGTACTGAGGACCCACAGCTCCACCGCTGAGCTACATCCCCAATCCTGATCCAAACCATAAAAGGGTGCTGTCTGCAAAGAGAAGGGCACTGCGATGGTAACACCGAAGACCCAACCTGGGAGGGGAGGTGGGGATGCCAGGAGAAGAGGTGGAGAAGCAGGCCGGACTGAGGGTTGGGAGGTCCGTGGAGGCCGACTGAAGACCTTGGGTTTATCCTGCTGAGGGTGGGACCCTGGGAAGCGGGGAACCACGTGGCTGGAGCAGCCTGTGACAGCCATCACTCTGACTGCGGCCTGGAGGCCACAGTGGTCGGGCCAGGGTAGTGCGGGGAACAGTAATTAGTCACCAGGGGACCGATCCAGAGAAAAACCACTGGTGCCTGAATTCTAGCAGGAGAGAAAATGATGAAGGACGAGGGTTCTACACCATCCTTCATCCCCACACCTACTTGGGACCTGGCCATCTCCAGCTCGCGCTGCCTCCCCCTTGCCTGCCTGTCTGCTGCCAGCTCCTCGGCCTTCCAGACACATCAGCCTCCTGAAAGGCTCCCCTCAGACGCCAAGGTGAATAAACTGAGGGGGGCAGAGAGGCCACGTGGACAGTGGAGCAGGGGCAGAGCCTGCCAAGCACCTCCCCTCCCAAGGTCTTTATCGGGTCACCCCGGAGCTCCCGTCACTCCTCACAGTTCGTGATGTCCCAGTTTCTCCTCAGTTGCAGAACTGAATTGTAGACTGAGACACTGATGAGGGACTTCGGTCATCCAGCCGCGGATGGGTTCTGCTCTAACTCTGCTAAAATCTAACATCAGCGGGCGTTGCGGAGAGCCTGCTCTGTCAGCACAGCCCACTGTACGCACTGGCCGCATCCTGTCCTATTCAACCCGGAGGCCAGTAGGAGCACAGAGGGACTGGCTCTGCCTCCAGCCGACAGGGACGTCCGACCTGCGTGAGCAGTTAGCACACATTCTTTTCTATTTCTTGAACCTGCTGACGATTGTCTCCATTGTCTGCCTTTCTCTCTAGGGCCCTCTGAAAGTGAGGGTCCCTATAAAGCTTCTAAGACACTATGGTCTGTTGAGGGCTCTTGATGAACTCACGTAGAAATCAGGAATTGGTCATGTGTGGCTCCTTCCGTGTTAACAGCTCGGACCCTTGAGTGCCAGCCGCTAGCAGCTTTTCTGAGCCCTCCCCTTACTCAGAAGAGCCAGTGGCTAGCGGCAGGCCTTGAGAACTCTTTCTGCCACCGAAGATGGCAGCTCCAGGCTTCCCTGCCACTCTGCATCATTTTTTCTCCTGCTAGTCACCCTCAGGGTTACTAGCCTCTGCTGTGGGGCACACTTGGCACCAGGGGCCTCTGGTGTTATCAGTTCTTAGGGTACAGCTCAGCATGCTCTACTCAGGAAAGAGATCGTGAATTGGCTAGAACACGCCACCCAGAAAGAGGCTTTATTAAGACTTACTCTGCACGAAGGGGTACAGTGCATGGACTGACTTGCTGGGGAGTATGGGAAGATGACTTACATAGGAAACATAAAAAGGTGAACTTGCTCATGTAATGTCAAAGCTTTTGTTTGGTCATGGGTAGAAGAGGGGCCCTTTGTGAACCTAACTGAGGAAGGCTACAGGGCGTGTAACTATCCCCAGAGCTATAGGGTGTAGTCACGGCATAGGTCCATGTTGAAGCCTGCTGCAGCCAAAGCAACACAGTATCTCTTGGAGCAGCTTTGGGTTGCCCAATGTAGCTGGGGTGGCTGCAAGGCACCTGGGTGGCTGGCAAAGAAAAAATTACTTCCTGAAAAGTGTTGGACCCTTCTCTCCTGACTCATCTACACTGGACTGAAAATGGTGAGGGTTCTGCAGGAAACGACAAGGACATCCCAAGCCGAGGAGACAGCGCGGCCAGTGGTGGGTACCTGAGATGTGCTGGGTACTGGGAGAAATCAGGTTGGCAGGCAGCCTGGATGGTGGGGAGGTGTGAGTAAAGAAACAATGGGTAAGGCAGCTGGGGCCAGCCCTGGGGACCACGCGCCAGGGTTTGGGGCCGGCCCACGAGCAATGGGAAGTTAATGCTAATGTTAGTGCGTTTTTGCTGTCAGGTACATTATAACGGATACAAGGTAGATTTTAGGTTCTTATAAACAAAAATGATGTTTAGGAGCTTGAGAAAAAGTTCAAGAAAGATTTATCTGGTGGATTGGGATCAGATTGGGATCAAATGCAGGTTTCTTGAGAAAAAGGGAAGAATCTTTAATCTACAAGTTTTCTTAAAAAAATTAGTATCTTCTATTTCATTAATGATGGAAATTGATCCTGTCCACACTCTTCCTTCCCCTTTTTACCAACTGATGTGCCAGAATACAGTGTATTCCACCTGCCATTCCTTCTCTCAGCTCAATTCTTATTATTCTTATGAAGGCACAGTACTAAATAATAACCACTGATGCAAGTTTCTGGAAAGATGTGAAGAGACTGCAGGTATGGCCACAGCACGTGGCCAAAGGACTCCCATGGGGAAATCTGTGGGGTCTCTTTTAGACAATTCTGACAATGAACTTCACCTTCAAAAGGAAATTCTGGACTGGAAATTTGCAACGTTAGGATCACTTTTTTAAAAACTTTTATTTTAAAGAGAAAAAACAAAAATAAAACCATGAAAATAATACAATGATGCATAATTTCAAAACAAGGTGATAGAAAATTAACAATAGTTGTTGTGTTACATATTGTTATCTTCAAAGTAGTTGCTCAGGGGCTGAGGACATAGCTCAGTGGAATAAGCGCCTGCCTGGCAAGTGCAAGGTCCTGAGTTCGACCCCCAATACCGCAAAAAAAAAAAAAAGGGACAAAGTAGTTACTCAGATCACTAGACATAGGCATGCAAGGTCAATAAAACGGTGGAACATTAACTGTTCCTTTCAACAAACCAATAGAAATCAGTAGTATAATCATAGGATCACTTTTGTTCTGAGTTTTTGTTTTTGTTTTGGTGCTAGGAATTGTCTTGCAGTATCACTGTAAAAAAAAAAAAACAAGCAAAGGATGCAATTGCATGGGGATTTGGCAAAAGTCCAGAATTCCACACCCCTCCCCATTCTTTTTATTAATTTGGTGCTAAGGATTGAGCCCACAGCTGCCTTGTGCATGCTAAGGATGTGCCGTACCTCTGAGTTATACCCTAGTCCTACATTTTTCTAATGTCTACAATGGTGCTATTAATGTCAGTCACTATCTACTGAAGAAAATGGGGCTTTCATTCCAGACTCCCACATTTAGGCATTTCTGGGAGATTCTTGGGCTGTAGTGGGATCTCAGTGCTGCATAATGGGTTCTGGAGGGCCACAATCTCAGGGCCAGATGACGGAAGGATTTTGATTTGGTTGGATTCTGCAGCCTCTCTAACCACAGCTGGGAGTGATCATTGAGAGCTATCTCGTTGGCACCTTCTCTCATGTGTGAACAATGTTTTTTTTCTTCTTGTCGCATCAGAACAATATATTGGGGTCTTTATTGCCTCCAAAGTTTCCAGATAGAAAGAAGAAGTTACACAGATAGCAAAAGCATACCATGAGCTTCATCCTTTATTTCCAAAAACACAAGGCTCAAAGGATGCTGTGTTAGAAGAGTGGGCTCAGATACAGCCCAGGAGAGTGTGGTGCTGGGCCTTGTAGAAGAGCTCCACCCTGCGTGGTGGCACACTCCTGTGATCCCAGCACCCTGGGAGGCTGCAGCAGAAAGAGTGCAGGTTTGAGCACAACCCGGGAAGCTTAGCAATTTAGCAAGACCCTGTCTCAAAATTAAACAAAAGAGTGTGTGTGTGTGTGTGTGTGTGTGTGTGTGTGTACGGTAGCTTAGTGCAAAGGTTTTGGGTTCAATCTTCAATGTCTCTCTCTCTCTCTCTCTCTCTCTCTCTCTCACACACACACACACACACACACACACACACACAAATGGATGTAGGTATAACTTCATTTGGTGAAATGACGTGGATGTTTGGAAAGAGAAATGTCAAACCAGTTATGAATTATAATACCTTAGCTCTCATTATGAGAACCTACCACATTCTGAGTCTTCTTTCTACTGACTGCTTCATATACCTGTTCTTAATCCCAAATCCCATCATGATCAATCACAGCAGTTAGTCCTCTGGGTTATTGTATCAGCTTCTCTACCTCTCTGTGGTTGCCGGGTTTACTTCTCCTTCACCAATCCTGATGCTTACATTTTCTTTACCTAAAACCACTTCAGATTCATCTTGGAAAGTAGTGCAAATTAGTGAAACAAAGATTTGGAATGTTTTCGGGAAAGCAATGAATTGTGAAGACTTTATTTTTCTTAGATTCTAAAGAATGGGAGGTTTATTTGTACTTTTTTTCCTTTTAAAATTGGCATATGAGGCTCATGCTTACAATCCCAGCTGCTCAGGAGGCTGAAGCTGGAAGACTGCCAATTTAAGACCAGCTCAGGGCTGGGGATGTAGCTCAGTGGAATAAGCGCCTGCCTAGCAAGCGCAGGGTCCTGAGTTCGATCCCCAGTACCACCAAAAAAAAAAAAAAAAAGACCAGCTCGAACAACTCAGCTAGACCCTGTCTCAATAAAATAATAAGAAATAAAATAAAATAAAATGGTTGGGAATGAGGGAGCTTAATGGTAAAGCACTTGCATAGTATGTGCACAGCCCTGGATTCACCCCCAGTACCGTGCATGCATACACAAAACATCCATCTTTTCAAAAAATTGGCATGTAATAATTGCATTTATGTAGTAAAGGGATACTTAAAAGCATGTATCCAATGTAGAATGATCAAATCAGGGTAACTGATTGATCTCTTCAAATATGTATTACTTCTTTGTGTTGGCACAATTTGAAATTCTCTCTTCCAGATATTTAATTTTTATGAGATAGGGTCTCTCCATGTAGTCCAGCCTGGCCTCTAACTCATGGTGATCCTCCTGCCTCAGCCTCCTAAGGGCTGGGATTGTAGATGTGCACTACCATGCTTGGCTCTTCTAATTCTTTATAAAATATAAACAGTAAAAGGATCATTTTTAAAAAAACTTTTATTTTAAAGAGAAAAAACAAAAATAAAACCAGATAAAATAATAAAAATGATGCAGAATTTCAAAACAAGGTGATAAAAAATTAAGAATAGTTGTATTACATATTGTTATCTTCAAAGTAGTTGCTCAGATCACTAGACATAGGCATGCAAGATTGATAAAACAGCTGAGCATTAACTGTTCCTTTCAACAAACAAATAGAAATCAGTAGAACAATTATAGGATCACTTTGGTTCTGAGTTTTTGTTTTGGTGCTAGGAATTGTCTTGCAGTATCACTTAATTTGGTGCTAAGGACTGAGCCCATAGCTGCTTTGTGCATGCTAAGGATGTGCTGTACCTCTGAGTTATACCCTAGCCCTAGATTTTCCATTTTTTTTTTCTACCAGGACTCAAACTCATGACCTCAGGCTTGCCAGGCAAGCGCTTATGGCCCTGAGCTACATCCCCGGCCTGTTTTTCTTTTTCCAGGTCCCATCTTCTACCATTCACATTATTTACTATTAATATGATTATTATTTACTATTGCAGTCTTATTTTCTTGTTGCTGATTATTATTATTTACTATTGCTAATTATTTACTATTGCTGTCTTAGTTATTTCAGAGCTGGCTTCTAGGTTCTTTCTGTCCTGAACAAATAAATGAATTGGTGATAAAACAAGCACAAATGATAGCAAGTTTTACATGTTCTAATGGTAGGAAGAAAAAAAGGCTCTGGAGAGAGAGTTTGGGCCAAATAAAAGTAGGAAAATAGGCACACTCTACAGGCTAAGAGTAGGCTGCAATCAGAGAATACAGTAGCCAAATGTTCAAGGCGGACTGTCCTTTTGTATTACCCACTCCTCAGGCTGAGGTCAGGTCGGCCATCCTATCAAACACCATCCTATCAAAAACTGCTCTGAGAGAAGTCCCCGTGCAGGGCTCTGGAAACTGTTCTGTGCCTGTGTTCTGAAATTTTGTCATTAGCAGGTTTCCCTTCTTTCCCCAGCCTACCCCAAACACCTCTGTCAATTTGAGTAGTATGTCTGGTGGATCCCCCCTGTAGGACTGGGGTCTCATCTCTGATCCCAGTTACACTCTCGAGGGGGAAGCTGTGGGAAGAGAGAGGGGACAGGAGGCCACACCGTTCTCAGAATCAAAGGTTTTTGAAGGTAAACATTAACAGACGTCCATTTACAAGATAGTGTAAGAACAATACAAACAATACAGGTTACAGACAAAGTGGTAGAAAATCAACAATGTTGTTGAATTACTATTGATATCTTCAAAGTGGTTTCTCAGGAAAACAGAGACATGCAATAATGATCAAACCAGTAATCATTAACTGTTCCTTTCAGTAAAGCAATAGAAGACAGTAGTACCACTGTTAGCTATCCTGTATATACATACACACATAATTTCCCCTTCTTTCCCTTCTCCTTTCCCACACCCCAGTTGGCCCTTACTTTTGAGCATTTTCCTTTCATTTCACAATGTGTATCATACCTCCTAGTTTTTATTCACCCTTTCATGTTCTTACACTAGTGAGACAATTACGTTGCTTACCCATGAAGGTCTTGTTTATTTCACTTATGAGTATGGTCTCTAGTTGTGACCATTTACCTATAAAAGCCTCAAGTTTATCTTTCTTTATAGCTGAGTAATACTCCATTATATAAAAGTACCACAATTTTCTTATCCAGTCCTCAGTGAATGGACATTTGGGTTGCTTTCACAATCTAGCAATTACAAATTGTGCTGCTGTGTACATGGGTGCACATATATTGCTGTGATATGATGTTTTCAGATCTTCTGGGAAAATACCCAGAAGGGGAATAGCTGGGTTGAATGGGGATCTCTAGATGTAGTTTGCTGAGGAATCTCCAAACTGCTCTCCACAGTGGTTTCACCAGTCTGCATTCCCACCAGCAGTGGAGAAGAGTTCCTATTTCTCCACAGCCTCACCAGCATTTGTTATTGGTTGATTTCTTAAGCCATTCTTACTGGGGTGAAGTGAAATCTCATTGTTGTTTTAATTTGTATTTCTCAAATGACTAATGATGTTGAACATTTTTTCATGTATTTTTTTTTTGTACCAGGAATTGAACTTAGCACCTTAGCCAGGCAGGCACTTGTGCCGCTGAGCTATATCCCCGGCATAAGTGAGGTCTCTGTCATCCAGCATGTATGTCTTTATCCTTTTTTTTGGCTGGAACATTACAATTGAACTTGACCTCCTGGGACCAGTTCCTAAAATTCTGTAGGCAAACATATTACATTTCTGCAAGTTAAACCCCATAGCAACTTACATGTTTCATGTATTCTGATGCTATCTGTGGGTCACCAGATGTTCTGGTTTCTGTACATCTAAAGAATGACTAGACTTAATCCCTTAGATCAGCTCTTTAGAATTTAGAATGCCTGGCAAAGAGAAGGGAGGCAACCGTGCTATAGGTAACTTTCCAAGAAACAGCCACTGCTACACTCATACATGTTGTCTCAAAAATCTGTCAAGCCTGACCATCTTCAACCCTGGCAGTGTGTACTGCCATCAACAAAGTTTTCAGAAGTTGTGAAGTTTATCTTGCGGGGCTGATGCACAGCCCAGGTTGAGGACCAATGACCTGATGGTTTCCATGCACTTTCTTACTATTCTGTGTGTAACTTTCTTTGAGGTTCATGGCAAACAGGACTCTAAACCAGAATTACTGATGCTGAAGGGGGTGTCCACTCACTGTTGTGAGCAGCTGACAGCAGGGAGTGGGTCTTCTAGATGCATTCATGGGAGCAAAGTTTCCCATTGAGGTTTTCAGGTCATCTACTAGCTTACTGAGTGCTAGAAAATAGTCAAAATTCACTCTTAAAGCAATATTCACTCAAACTCACTTTTAAAAGTACAGATTTCACAGCAATCATGGAAATAGGAGAGGGTTCATGAAATAAAATGCATACAAGATAATTCCAGCACTTGAAAGGCTAAGGCAGTGTTATACTGGGGCTTGGGGTGCTGAAGCTTCCTTTGAGAGGTGGTTTCTAGGTTCTTCTTGTGCTGAACAGAGAATCAGTCAAAACAAGTATAAAAAGTAGTAGGGTTTTGCACTTAGTAAAGGTAGGAAAAGAAAGAGACTCTGTAGAGAGAGTTTGGGCCAAGTGAAAGTAAGAAAAAAGCACACTACTATGAAAGAACACAGCAGCCCAGAGCTCAGCGGCGACTGTCCTTTTGTACGTGCCACTGCTCAGGCTGATGGCAGGTCCAGGCCATCCTAGAAAAACTTGCTCCGGTTCTCATGAGATGAATTGAAGATGGCACTCTGCTTGGTTCCCTGTGCAGGGATTTGGGAACTGTTCTGTATATGTGTACAGGCCAGTTTACCACACCCTAATCTCCTGGACATTAAGGAGCTCACCCTGAGCCCGATGCCAGGCTGGCCTACATGGTGAGTTGTTCATCACCCTGAGCTACATAGCAAGACCATATCTCCAAAACAAGTAAAGAAAAAACATACAGGACACTACAGGTTGGGATTTATTTTGTTTAAAAAATAAGACATTGTCTGAACTAAAATCCTGTAAAGTTCCATATGACTAAGCAGGAAGTAGCTATTGACCTGGCTTTCTGAGAAATAAGGATTAGAGACATAACTACTAAATTTCCCAAATATTCCAAAAGGTTTCCTTTTTCTGTGTTGAACTTGAACTCTGGACTTCATGCATGTAAGGAAAAGGCACTGAGCTACCGCCTCAACCCCCAAACAGGCCAACTTCAATTGGCATGATAATCTCTCACCAAGTAACCCGCAGTGACCTGATGTCAAGTAGTCAGTTGTTTTGTACTCTCTGGTCTCCACTTTAGAAGGGAAGTAATTTCGAACCAGTCAACTCCCTTTTTTGTTTTGTTTCCATTTCCTTTACCTTCTTTAGGGGCTGGGGACATAGCTCAGTGGTGCAAGCACCTGCCTGGCAAGCACAAGGTCCTGAGTTCAATTCCCCAGTACCACAAAAACAAATGAACAAACCTTTAGCCTTCTTCTGCCTATAAAAGCAACCTCTTTTGCCCATTCTATTGGAAAATACTCAGTCTATTTTATGAAGTGTTGCCTGATTCTAAAATTGAAAATAAAGCCAATTAAAATTTTTCAGTCCTTAATGATTTTGTCTTTTGACCACCTCTTCAGATGACTGATAGCTGGTGATATCAATCAATAGATCAATAGTGACAACTTTCAAGCTAAATCGTCAAGGAAGGAGCTTTTCAGCTGTGTGCAACGGTGCTGGCGCTGGTGCTGGCGCTGGTGCCAGTGCAGAGGCTCAGAAACAATGAATGTATTCATGATGTATCACAAACAAACATGTACTAACTTTTAAAAAAATATATAGTAATAGTTCAGTTCACAAACACTTCTGTTTGCAAACAATTCGGTTCGCAGGAGGGTTCTGCAAAATTTTGCCTCCATTCATGAACTCTGCGTCAGCGACAAACACAACTGCAGCCATCTGCCCTGCCTGAGCGCAAACATGCCCATCTTCCCAAGAATTGTGAGTGAATTAAGTTCATGAATGAAGGTACCGCTATATTTAACAAAGAAAACAAGAATCCATAATGTGGGAAATAATTCAAATCCCTCAAAGCTTGGTTTGTAATAAAGAGAAAAGCCCTGGATCAACACACAAAATTTTTATGTGAAAGTGAGATCACTGTTTAGGTATGGTTTTGTAATTGCCAATTCTGAGAAAAGGAGAGCATTTTTGGATTCTAGAGACTCTGGTATTAGTGAAAATTTCCTGAAATCCAGGTGTACTTAGAGAAGCAGCTTCTCCTTCAAACTGGTGGGGTGGCACACACTATGGATGCATCTCTCTGCTGCGAACTGTCCCTGTTCACAGCCAGGACCAGCATGAGGCTGCTGATGCAGGATCCCCCTCCTGCAGGTAGCAGACGGACTACTAGATCTCCGTCCTGAGAGCTCTGAATCAGTACTGGGAGATGCTTTTTAGTCATCCCTGCAGGTCAGTGGACAGAGGACGTGTAAAGCAGGGAGCTCAAGGCAAGCTCGTGGGTTCTTGTGCATGCATTAGCAATGACCCTGGTTTGTTGAGAGGCCAGGAGAGCAGACAAACTTGAGAAAGAATGAAGTGATAGAAACTGGCTGCTGGCTTCCTCCAGTCCCCAGTGGAGCCCAGCTGTGCACTTCATGCCCTTGGAGTCCATTAGCTCTCCCAGGAGCCTTCCCTTTTGCTTAAGCTGATGGGAGGTAGTGTTTTCACCTCACAACTCAAAGAGCCTTGCCCAGGAAAAGATCGTATCGAGGCAAAATGTATGACCTAACCAAGTAACACTGAGAAAGAAATGCAAATGGGGTAAACATTAAGATCATATTAATCAGGAGAGGGGTAGTGGAGGACAACGACCAAGACATATATAATAAATGTACATAATATAATAAATATAATCACCATTATGCGTCACAAACACACTATTAATCAGCTGTCATGGTGATGCATGCCTGTGGTTGCCAGCTACTCTGGAGGTTGACCTGGGAGGATCACTTTAGCCCAGGAAATCAAGACCAGCCTAGGTAACAGCAAGACCTTTCCTCAAAAATAAATAAAAATAAAGAACGTTAGTCACTTTTTTCTTTGATGAAAATGTTAGAGTTGTCATAATCTTAGATTTTTTCATGTGTGGGTTATGTGTGCGTGCACACATGTGCATGTGTATATGCACTTCCAGTGCTGGGGAGCAAACCCAGGGCTTGGTGCAAGATAGGCTAGTGATTTATCACTGAGCTACACACCCAGCCTCCTTAACTTTTTGGAGGTGATAATGGTTAGAGTCTTTAAGAAGTTAGTGGAAGTTATAAACTCTTCAGAAAAAATGTAACATTATGTGTTTAATTCTTGGACCACAGAATATGTAAGGATTTAGAGTTTTGATTTGAGCCTTATTATACATGCAATTGTTATTCTCAGTAATTCTCTCATTTAGATTATTGGCTTTGTCAGGCACGGTGGCGCACACCTGTAATCCTAGCATTTGGCAGGCTGAGGCAGGACAATCATTGCGAGTTCAAGACCAGCCTGGGCTACAAAGTGAGCTCAAGGCCAATCTGAACCCATAGTGAGATCACCCTGTCTCAAAAAGACCAAAAGAACAACAACAAAACAAAAATAGATTATCAGCTTCTTTCTATAGGATAAAATCATTGTTACTTGGCAAATTTTCTTTTGTCTCTTTACACGATGTCTCAATTATTAGTACTCATGAAGCTTTTATCATGTTAAATTAAAAGATAAACATTTTTCCATGTTTATGCCATTAAAATATAGCATTGTGTAGATTAGTTGAAATTATAATTGCTGTCCATAATTACTTCACCACAATAAATGAGTTTAACCTTGTGAACATCATTTTAAAATAATTTTTGAATGCAAATCCTGATCTGTGCATGAAACTCTATAAATATCTTGGTAAGGGACTAAAGATGCTTCACAGTGAAATTAAATAGCCTCTTCTGTAGATTACCCTTTTGTTGCCGTGATTGAACTTATAATTTGTCAAACAGGCCCAAGATGTCAAAGTCAGACTGTGTTTGACTCTGCTGTTCAACATAGACCTCCGGGCAAGTTGTTTATCCCCTTACTAGATTGTCTCACCGGTAAGTGAGGTTAATAGTGGTACCCAAGTGAAAAGTTTTTGTAAGGCTTCTGCAAAATAATCCACTTCAAGTACCAGGAAAAGGCCCAACATCCACAAAACATTTTTAAAATGTTAATTTATTATCTATATGAATTTATATAGACGCTCACCTGTCTTCAACTCACCACCCCTGCAGCAGTGAGCAGCGTGGACTAAAAAGTTGCTTGCTACATTAGTCAAGCAGGTGCCAAAACATTTTAGACAGTTTGTATTAATTAGGGCACAAAATTTCTGCAAGGAGCAGGCAGTCCAGCTCACATCTGCTTAGACACTGAGAAAGTATTATCACATGTACGGAAGTCCAGAGTGAGACTCTAAAGTTAAGCTTAGCCATGCCTTAAAGCATCTTCATTTTTCTCTTTCCATCCTGCTGCCTTCCCAGAGCTGTGACGTACATTTCTGACGTTTCTAAACCATGCAATTTGTGGTATTTTGTTCAAGCAGCATAAAAGGATAAACCTCCTGGGAACTGGATGCTTGATCTTGAATGACTGTGACTTGCTTTTCTGCAAAGCTGAAATGTAAGGAGGAAGGGGCCTCTGATGCTACAGAAAAAGAAAGGAAATAACAGCAAAATACCATTTACTGCATGGAAGTTTTCTCTCTGCAGATTTCAGCACTCAAAATCCAAAGGCACTTGATTTTCTGTCATGTGGCACAAGCAAAATTTATTTCTTTACACTTTTCAGTACTGAGGATAAAACCCAGCGCCTTATGCATGCTGCGCAAGTGCTCTACCACTGAGCTCCAAGGCGTGATCAAAATATACAGTGAATGCTTAATAAAAGTTTGCAGCAGTAAGACACAGGGAATGCGCTGCTGAGTGACAGAAAAGGTGGCTCATAAAAACATGACAGGGCGTCTTCATCCACCTTACTCACCAGTCTGGCCTTATGGTTCTTTCCCAAAGTCAAAATAACCATGAAACATAAACATTTTGAGTCAATTTGGGACGTTGAGGCAGCCAGGACATCACAACTAAACAGTCAGAAAGAGGATTTCCAGAACTGCTTCAGAAAGTCACAACGGCTGGGTTTGGTGGCACACGCCTATAATCCCAGCACTCGGGCCGCTGAGGCAGGAGCATTGTTGCGAGTTCAGTACCAGCCTGGGCTACAAAGTAAGTTCAAGGCCAGTCTCAACTGCTCAGCAAGACTGTTTCAAAAGTGATGATGATAGGATAAGTGTGTTTGAAATGAGAGTATTCTGAGGGGGGCGTCATGGAAATGTGTCTCTTATTGTAATACTTTTTATGTTTACTAATGTACATCCTCAGCCAAAAGTGTAATAATCTACTTATAATTTAGTAATGAGTGCCCCACTTCGTGTGTGACAGTTAAATATAGAGATGTCAGCCCTTCCTTCGATTACAAAGTATATTAGACATGATAGCAAAGATTTGCTCGCTAGGGCCAAGTGCTAAATCAGTCTTTTGTGTTGCTGTTGTTGTTTTTGTAGTACTGTACTCAGGATTGAGACAAGGGCTCTACACCACTGAGCTACATCATGTCTGCTTTTTTTTTCCCCCTGAGTCAGGATCTTGCTAAGTTATCCAGGCTGGGCTCAAACTTGGATCTTCCTGCCTCAGTTTCCTTCACTGCTGGGATTATAGACATGCTCAGTTTAAAGCAGTCTTTAAGCAATATATATCACACATCTGCAACTATGCCAGCCAGCCTTAATAAAAATATCTACCTCAGGCAGTTACAGGATAAGCTGAAAGACTTGAAACCATTCATGTTAACACCATAGTCTCCCCAGCGTAAGAACCTGAAAGTGAATAAAATCTGAAGGGTACAATAGATATTGTGAAAGGGAAAGAAACTGCTCAAAAGGAAAGAAATGGGATGAGGGAAAAGAGAAAAGAAAGAAGGGAAAATATGTATATATGTGTACACAGGATAGCTGAGATAGTTGTACTACTGATTTCTGTTGCTTTATGGAAAGGAACAGTTGTTTAATTGATCAGTCTTACATGCCTATATTTGTTTATCTGAGTAACCAAATTGAAGATACCAACATGTAACACAACAACCATTGTTAATTTCCTGTTACCTTGTTGGAAATTGTTTTGCTTGTATTGTTTTTGTGTTATTTTGCAAATGTCTGTGTGTCTGTTAATGTTTTCATTCTTTTATCTTTAAAATAAAAAAAAAAACCATTCTGCCAACCAATAGGCCTAGACACATTAAAAGTGACTAAGTTCTAAAAATCCGTCCTATTAAACCCAAGCTTATCAACTTCACAGATAAGGAACTCTGAAATGTAATCTTCATGAAAATGAAATGCTTCTTTTGAAAGCACACATAAGTCACAGAGGAAGCTTGGAGGCCACAGGCATTCATTCACCTCTTGTGCATGGCGGCCATGGCAGCATCCGTACCCTCCGTTTGTCCACTGTAGCTGTGACCACAGGCCTGAGAGCACTAACTTCGACAAAGCTGTACTTTGCCTCACAGTTTGAGAGGTTTCAGGTTTCTAGGCCGCAGTTTGGCGGAAAGATCCTGGGCGGAGAAGCTGCTCTCCTCACGGTGGCCGGGAAGCAGAGAAGGAAAGGCCAGCGAGGAAGAGGCCAGGGACCAACTTACAAACACATCAGGGCTTGACCGCAGACGTTAGAAGTTAGAGCCCTGTTAACTAACCATTTCCCCAAAGAATCAAGTCTTCCACACAGTGAGCCTCTTGGGGGGACATCGGGACCCCAACCATGACACGCAGTTTAAAAGTCAGCTTTTAAACATGGGGATCCATAACATAATATACATCATCAGAATATTATCTTTAATTGAAAACATAACAAGGTTTATTTACCTATCATTCCCTTGATGTCAGACTAAATAAAACCTTTTTTTTTTGAGTGCAGCCCTGTGCCTGAGACATCTGTTAGCGCAGCCAGGAGCATTACCGATTTCACTTTTGTGTAGTAAGGACTCAAGATGTTTGTGGAGCAAAATGTGGCTAGAATTGTTCTTGATTGTGGTATTCCTCTTCTCCACCTAAACTTTAGTTGTTTTGCCCACACCTCATTCCACAGCACTTTTATTAGAACAAAACAGCAACAATAAAAGTCTCTATCATTTTTCCCCAGACATACAACTTATTATCATAGCGATTACAACGCTCTTTGTACTTCTAATTGTTTGATTTGGTAATACTGAATTAAATTATGTAATTACAAGGTACAACTCACATACACAAGACTGGGAACAAACACAATTAACTTTTGGAAAGTGTGTAACTGAGCTGGGCAGAGATGTGATCCACCCACAAGGGAACAGGCTCCTTATGAGCTGTGAGATCGTCGGGGGCCTCCAGCGTCACAGAGGGCAGAGGCTGGTCCCACTGTGATGGCAAGAAAGCTGAGCTGGTGTAAGGAATGGAAACTAAGCTCCAGGAGTGAGCACCACAGGCACTCACACGAAGGCAAGCAGTGTTGAAATGCTTTGAAGGAGGTTAATAGTAGGATTTGGCCAAGCCATCCTTTGCTATGCCTCTAGTGGAGTCTAACAATGCTTTTGTATGGGCAGACAAGGTTTCTGCACCTCTGTAACCTTCTCTTGGGGCTCTAAAATATGAAAAGGTACCACCTTTGAGAGAGGCACAAAAGTAACTGTTCCTAGCTATGTTTAATGAAATATTAAAATGTATGGTGTTCTTGAGAATGGCCCAGAAACTAAGGTTAATACAAACCTCCAAAACCATGGAAACAGAGCTTTTGTAAATGGGGAGGATAGAAGGGGTTGAAGGGAAAATAGGGGAACAGGGGAAAAAAAACAAGTTATATCATGTACAGGTACAAATTCTCTATGATGTATGTGGTCATTATGTATATCTAAAACACACCAATAGAATCTAATTTTAAAAAAGAGTCTCCAAGAGCACCCATTTGCTCTTTAATAAGAGACAGACTATCCTGTCTACTAGGGCCCTCTTGTGATGAAGCAGCAGACCTATATCAGGGATTTAGTCTTAAGATGAAAGCATCTGAAAGAGCTCTTCACTTACCTTCATGAATGGTGGGACCACACTAAGGCTGCGCCCCCAGAATGATAAAAGGGGTTGTGTTTGAGTGTGGGCCATGGAAGTGGAAGTGTACCTCCCCACCCCTCCCCTACACTGCCTAAGATGAAATGACATTACTTCACCAGTAAAAAGCCAAACCACAACACTGCCACAAATTACCACCACAGTTCATGAGTAGTAACACACAGGCCCAGTTTGAAGTTCTGGGCAGAATGACCTGGAGCCTGAGGGTCATGTTAGGCTCCCTGTTTGGGTAAATCTTACTGAATTTAAGTTGATTCTTTAAAAAATTCCCTATTGTCCGTCTCATGTGATGAACAACTTTAAAATTACAAAGACTTTAAGAGAGATAAATCCAGGGTTCCTAATTAGCATTTAGGAAGTTCATTGCATTATAAAATCCCTATTTAAAAAGGTTTAAGAAGTCTTCCAAAAAGACAACACGGAGTATGGCCCAGATCTGGGCCTCTGGAGCCCAAATGCCACTTATCTAGCCAAGTGACCTCAGATAGTCACCTAACCTCTTTTCCACAGCTGCAAAATAATTTTACTTAATTAAAAGTATCAAAAGGAGCTAATGTGTAAAGAGTGAGCCATGAGTCAACTGTCCATAACTGTGCCTGGTACGTATGTGGGAAGCTACATGCAAATTTAATAAAAGCAAAAAAAGTCAGTGGACTGGGTAGTACCTTAGGGTTAGGCACAAGTTCTTATTTTCAACATTCTCCCACTCAATATTCTTATCTGTCAAAGTTTTTGTTAATAATACTTCCTATTAAGCCTAGACAACTTACACTGATGCTTAATACAATTGACATTGTATTTATGGTCAGTTCTAAGGTAAGTGTGGTTAAAATAAAATCTGGTTACTGTCCCTATTCCTGGAGAGAACTGCTCAAGCCTCTGAACTCACTGCCTGATGTGTGCTTGTGAGAACACGCGGCTTGGGCTGGAGCGTTCAGTCCTGCCCCACGAACTCCATGAGGGCTGAGAGGCGGGAGACCGGGTAAGGAACTGAACAATGACGTCAGCAGAGCTTCCGGTGGGCAAACACGCTGGCGTGTGGGAGGAAATGTAGTGCTGGCCTATCTCTCGCTGTCACTATCTCCTCCATTTGGCTGTTCCTGAGTTGTATCCTTTATCATGGAACAGTAATAGTATTACCCTACTTCCCTGAGTTCTATGAGTCATTCTGGAGAATTACTGAACCAGAGCGGATGAGCACGGGACTCCCAGGTTTATACAGTAGTTAGTCAGGCAGCACTATGAGTACCCTAACCCTGTTTGTGGCTGGCATATAAGCAGTAACAGTCTTGGGGGACTGAGCCTTTACTCCATGGGGGTCTAGGCCAACCCTAAATTGTGTTGGAGTTGGCAGTTGGAAAGGGAGAACTGGTTGCTGGTGTTGGAAAAAACAATCAAGTCACACTGATTTGGAACAATTAGAATAATTGTACCATCACTTTTAGAAATTTAAAATTTTTTCTCTATCCATCTGTAAAATTAAATTTTGACATTTTTTTTTTGAGACACAGTCTTGCTAGTCCAGGCTGGCCTCAGACTCACAGCAGTTCTGCCTCAGCCACCCAAGTGCTGGGATTACAAGCATGTACTACCACACCCTGCAAAATTTTAGTATTTTAGTATCTTTTTTTTTCTTATACTAAGGATTGAACCCAAGTTCGTCACACTGAACTACACCCTCTGCCCTTTTTTTATTTTGAGACAAGGTCTTGCAAAGTCACTAAGTTGCCCAGGCAGGCTGGGTCTGAATTTGTGATTCTCCTGCCTCAGGTTCCCAGAGTGCTGAGATTACAGGTGTGTGCCATCGTGCCTGGTTACCATCTCAGCATAAATCCAGTACTTAGTATTAATGTGTACTAATTCAAAAGTTGAAAAATATGCACTTGAACTATTAAAAAAATTTGAGTGGATGGAAATGTAATTCAGTGGTAGAGAGTGTGCTTAGCAGGTATGTGGCCCTGGATTCAATCTCTAGCACCAAATCAAACAAAAAGCTGGAGCTGCAATAAAACTCTCAACATTTTGTAACTATATAATGAGATAAATACAAGTTAAATAACTAGTGATTAGTATCATGCCAAAATAATTTCCTAAGTTGACAAAAATTCACAATCTCTTACTTTTTTTGTCTTTAAAAACCCAGGAACACCACGAAACACTCCTCTACTTGTCATTTTAGTCTGACGTCACTCTTTCTGAATTTTGTATGCTGAGGACATCTTATCTCATCACATTTGTTTTACTGAAAAGAAAAACTATATTTTTTTCTTAAAAACAAAGTTGAATCTAAACTAATTTGATAGCTGCTAAAATTTCACCTGAGTTGGGTATGGTGGCGCATGCCTGTAATCCCAGCACTCAGGGAGGCTGAGGCCGGAGGATAGTTGTGAGTTCAAGACCAGCCTGAGCTACAAAGTGAGCTCAAGGCCAGCCTGAACTGCACAGTGATACCCCGTCTCAAAAAGACAAAAAAAGCAAGCCTGAACTACAGAATAAAACCCTGCCTCAAATATCCACCCACTATATCAATAAAATTTCACCTGAAATTTTAAAGTTACATATCTACAAGAAGATAATCATGTTATCTTTAACACATCAGAAAAATTACTAATAAAAATTAAGACAGACACATTGGAAAAATTAATACAAGCAGCCAAAGTGAGGAAACTGTACTCACTAGAAGCCCCACCACTATCAATTTTATTTAGTATGTGATGGAATATAAATACATATCAATATCTCCTTTCTTAGCACAGGTAGATTTTACCTAACAAACTTGTGGCTGACATCTTACATAATGAAGAAAAACTGAAATCTCTAAGTTATCAGAAAAGGAGCAAGAATATAGGAAAATAACACATATTACATAAATTATGAAGGATAGATACAGTGAAAACCCATTACCGTCCTCTCTAACTTAATTTTACAAAATGAAGTCAACGTGTTATGCTGTGAGCTGCTAAGAATGGACAGAGTCGGCTTTCAGAAGACAGCAGACAAGACAACATTTATCTCAACAGCACATGCAGCTCTCAGTTCTTAACTGGAGTTAAGCTTCCTTTCGTAGTCTTCTTTAGGTGGTGGTAATTTGGCAAGATTTTCATCAAGAAATCCAGCTGGAGGGTCTGGGGCTAAAAAAGTAAGATAATCAATGACTGGCTGGCAGAAAGCAAAGTCAACAACAGCTGAGCTGGGCAGAGCCCGGACGACAGCATTTGCCTGGCACACACGGGCCTGGGGCTTCATACCCGGGATGGGGTGGGGCAGATCTGGGAAACAGTGTGGCACACTATTCAATATTAAGCATCAGACATTCACGCTTACTTAATTCTAATCACCATTCCCAACACCAGCCTCATTTCTTCTTCAATCATTTTTGCTGTTATGGAGCATAGTAAACAAATACTGGATTTTCCCAGTTTAGTTGACAGAAGGAAATTTCACTATTCCTATTATGATGACGACGACTACTACTACTACTAATAAATAGTAAGGCCAAATAGTATAAAGATAAAGTAACTTAGAAAGAAATGGAGTTTTAATTTCTGATAAAATATGGTTAAGAATCAGAAGTGAAATGGTAAATGTTCTGAAAATATTTACTTTGGGGTAAGGAAAAGGAGGCTGTATAACTAAATATATATTGAATACACAAAGAGGCTCAAACTTTCAATCTAAATGTCTCATGTTGTTTGGCCTAAAATAAATGACTTATGCCCAAACATCTTATCTTTTTCATCTCCTATTCTAACACTAAATATAAGTTCTTCATTATTCTTGCTCTGAGTTATTAGAAGGGGATAATTTCTTGTAAGCCAGGAAAGTATCTAAACACACTTGCTTATTCCTAAGCAGGATTTATAATCAATTATAATTATAATGTTATGTTAATAAACAAAAAAACAGACCCGAGTTCAAGGCCCTATATAAATGCGGCAGGGTCATTCCTTGGCTCTGATGATTGACATTTTAGTATTGTCAATATGGTTTGAATGGTTCGATGATGCATCTTCAGTAACAATGCATAAAGCCAAAAACAACTTTGGTTTTCTTTTCTCATGATCAACTTCTCACTGTCATCCATATATTTGATATTAATCTTAAGACTCAATAATAGAACTGCAAGTAAATTCAGGCTCATCATCTGACGTTTTATTCATTTGTTTTTTTATTTTTTGGAGGGGGGGTTGGGCTCAAACTCAGGGCCTTGTGAATGCTACACACATGCTCTACCACTGGGCTACACTCCCAGCCCCTAATCATTTTGTTTTTGAAATGGTGCCCTTGTTGTCCATTAAGACAATTACATGGTATTTGCGAGTTAGCTGCCTTAGATGGAAGACTCTTTTTTGAGATAGGGTTTCACTATGCAGCTCAGGCTGGCCTTGAACTCACTTTGTAACCCAGGCTGAGCCTCAAACTCCCAGAGATCCTCCTGCTTCAGGCTCCCAAGTGAGTGCCAGGATTATAGGCATGTGCCACTATGCCTGGCAGATGGAATGTTTTTTAAAGAGAGGTTCTAGTAGTACCTGTGGCCGCTCAGTCTGCACCCGACGAAGGCAGTCCGCACCATAGATAACTGTATTCTCAGGGATGACTTCAAAAGTGTTCAGGTTGCAACAAGCCCCAATGATGCAACCACTTGTCAGTATTACATTTCTGCCTACATACGCTGTAGCAAAACCCAAGAGAATCACAATTTAAGGTTCTATGATTGCAATACTTTCTTCCCGATGACACAGGTATAAAACTGTAAACTGGCCTTAAGAAAGAAACTAAACATTTCAGAGCCTGTACAGACAGCAGAGGTAGGCAGTACACACAAATGAGAGGTGGATTCAAAACACAGCTCTGCTAACTTTGGGAGCTGTGCAGCCTTGGGTAAGCCGCTGTAAAGTCTTGGAGCTCAACTTTATCTGTAACACTGAGGGACCACCCTACTTCGCACACCCTACTTTCCTTTTGTAGTGCTTTTCAAAGCGTGCTCCCTGGTTCAATAGCTTTGCTCCAGAGTCTGAAGGACCAATGAGATAATAAATGTGAAGTACCGAGGACAGGTTTAACACAGAGTAGGCAGGCAAAACACAGGAAACGACAATGGTGTGGACGATCATAACAGTCTCACTACATGGTTCAGGCTGCCCTTGAACTCACTATGGAGCCCAGCCTGGCCCTGAACTCTCTGCAGTCCAAAGTCAAATTAAAACCATTAAACAGACTAGCAAGAAGTATAGTTTTATTATTTTTAAAAAAGGATTTTCTTTCATGCCAGTCAAGACCCAAAAAGATAAACCTCTGTTATAAAAAAGTGCCATGGTTCAGGTTCTTTCTGTGCCTTTGTGGGACCAGCTCCTCAAGCTGTTTCCCACCAGTGCTGGTGACTTGACACAATCCCCTGCCTGGCCCACTTTCGGTAAGTAGATGACATTTGCTTCTGATTGGCTAAGCTAAAATGGTCCTGAAATTAAAGAAAGCAAACTGCTTGAGAAATTGTTTTTTCCACCATAATTCTACAGTAACGCTAATCAACTAAAATATCACCAACACTAGTATTTAGTAGAAATCTTTAAAAAATCTTTCCAAGGAACTTCATGTTTAATTCAACCCAAACTTAAATGTACACAGCTGACTTTGTAATTTAATGTATTTAACCACATTATCAGAAAACCACATAACCAGATTAGGTCCTTTTGAGGCAAAGAATTAGTCTGACAATGATTTTAGCCCACTTCCAGGCATTACCTTGCCACAGCCTGAACTTAAACTATTTCCCACGCATGGCCAAGAGGAAGGGGGAATTATTTTGACAATAAAACACAACTTACCTTTTGACTCAATGACATTATTATCTCCCATTTTCATGGCTTGGGAATCTGTAAACTGGAGTGAAGGAAATACTGTATAATATTCACCCTCTGCCCCACCAATACAGCACGCCCTTGCACTGTGGGTGGGAAGGGCCACACAGGCCTGTTTGTGCCAGAATTCTTTGCTCAGGGCAAGCTGTCCATTAAGTTCCAATCTTTGACCACAGATATCTCTAGGTATAAGTAAATGACTCCCACTTTTTCTTTCTTTTAAGAAATGAGTACCGTATGCCCCAATTTTGAGTATATTTTCACAGTTTTTATTTTTTTTTTGAGACAGAGTCTCGCTACATGGTTCAGGCTGCCCTTGAATTCACTATCAAGCCCAGACTGGCCCTGAACTCTCTGTAATCCTCCTGCCTCAACCTCTCAAGTGCTGGGATTACAAGCATGTATCCCACCAATCCTGACCTATGATTGTTTTAAGAAAATCAAAATTACCCATCACCTAATCACTTAAACACTGTTAACAGTCTGTTTCTTTTTGCAATACTGGGGATTAAACCCAGGGCCTTCACACTAAACTGCATCCTCAGGCTTTTAAAGTTTTGAGACAGGCTTACATTAAGTCACTAAATTGTCCAGGCATTGCTCAAATTTGCAATTCTCCTGCCTTAGCCTCCCAGAGAGCTGAGATTATGTGCCACCAAACCTGGCTAATAGTTCCTGACATCACAGAAAGGCATTACCATCTTTTCAGATACAAAATCAAGCAAAGGCACTGGTGACACCCTCAAATAACAATGAAATATTTTCACCCCTACCCACCATTTTCTTAAAGGAACATTTTTTTTTTTTTTTTTTGGCGGTACTGGGGATCGAACTCAGGACCCTGCGCTTGCTAGGCAAGCGCTTATTCCACTAAGCTATATCCCCAGCCCCCCCCACCCACCATTTTCTTAAATTTGACCACACCATATCATTTACCTAAATGATAAAGAAACCAAACTAACAAACACATGGTTCTTAATCAGGACAGAAGCCAGAATTACTGTTTCTGAGTCTACTGCCACTCAGCCATTGCTACTGTCAACAAGTAGTCCTGGAAAAATCAAGGTAGAAGATAACTAGGAACAGCTAGACAGATAAGCAACAGTTTATCTTGGAGCCCAGTTTCCTGGCCAGATTCACCTTCTGAGTTAAATTTTAACCCAGACCAAAATAACCCAGTCTAAATAGAAAAGAAGAAAAGAATCAGGGAACCAACTTATACATAGGAAGTCTCCAGCATGCATCCAGTGGTCTTCAGAACACCACTCTTGATCCCATCTCCAAGCTTCTGTACTGCTAACCCCAGTGGGCTTTGGGTGTGATGATAGTTCCTGCCAGGGCAGTAAAAGGTCAAAATCCCACCACCTGACAGAGGGGCAGGGTCAAGCTGCTCACTGGCAAGAGTGTGTGTGCACACATGTAGAGGCACTAAATCCTAATGCTTAAAACCAACACCCTAATGCTTCGATCAACCCTTCGATCCCAACCCAAATCCTAATGCTTAAAACCAACACCCTAATGCTTGGTTCAACACCAAGCCTCCTTGGGGCCATGACCTCTTCTCACCGGCTGGGTTCCATTCACTTTCAATGAATTTTTCATCTTGTTTTTAAGAACCTGCACAAAACCCTTGGTCTAGTAACAAAATGATCTTCACAATGCCAGGCTAACAGAATATGCATGTGTGTGTCAGAAGATGGCATACAGTAGCTACACAACTCTACTGAATTAGTCACCAGAACAGGAAAGAATTTGTTTTCTTTGCTGTGGTGCTGGGGATCAAATCCAGACCTCACACCTGCTGTGAATGTACTCTACTCCTAAGCTACAAATCTCAGAAAGGACTTTTTTATGTACTGCAAGCAAGTCTGCTGAAAGAGTAGGATGGCCTAGTCTTAAAAATTATACATTACACATATATGTAATAAATTATTACAGTTTCTATGGGGGAGAGGTGCATACCAAAGGACACCTGGGAATGAATTGTGGTACATTATTATAAAGGATACAACAGCCAACTTCAAACACATTATTAGTGCCAATGATCATGGGTTTGGGTTCCGGATCTTCAGTGTCAGGGGTGATATTGTCTGGGTAACTATAAAAAGAAGAGACAAATCATCAAAAAGCCAGCAACACAAAAAAAGCAATTTTCCTTCCTCTCATTTTAGAATTTGTTAAATCTCTCAATTTTACCTGTTTAAAATATATAACTATGTTGGTTATTGCTTGACCCAAGGGAATGGTGGTTCAACATGTGTTGGCAAAATTCAGCCTAACCACTAAAATGTAAGGAAGTCAGAAGTGTGCTGAAGGACAGCCTCCACACAGCCTTCTCCAGGACAGGCAGAAAAAGATGTTGGTTACACTTTTATTTTCAACCTGTTAAAATGGAGTCAAAATCATGCCTAACTGAAACAATTTCCATCCTAAATAATCATTTGTGATTGTGAAATAATAAACAGATTTCACATAAAATAATTATTTTATGGCACTTGATAGTTAGTTGAAATATGTGGAAGATAACGTGTATTCTCAAAGGAAGAAGCTGTTGTAGATGTATTTTATCTCTGACAGTTGAGTTACTGCAGAATACTGCCAAGGTAGATTGACTTGTGCTCAAGGTATATGTGTTGCTGAAGCAAGCACATGTCAAATGGATTTGAAAGAGTATAACTGCTTAATATAGTAAGGAACTCCCAAACTCTAAGTAAGCCTTCAGACAAATTAGTCTTTTTATCACAGTTAAATATTTTCCCAAGGTCTTTATACAAATTCCATACATTGCTGCTGTAAATTAGGTATAAGTTTGAACTTCTTGCCAAAGTTTTATCTAGGAAGATTTATTAATGTTTATGAAAATTTCATGAATATTATGACCTAGTTCACTAAAATCTCATACACGTTCTGATAAGTTGTTATTATTACTATTATTACAGACTGAATTCAGCTTTTTTGCACTGAACTACATCCCACCACTTTTAATTATTTCTTTACTTTGAGATACGGTCTCACTAAATTGCAAAGTTGCCTGGGCTGGGCCTGAACTTGCGATCCTCTTGTCTCAGCCTCCCAGAGTGCTAGGATTACAGGCATGTGCCACTATGCTTGGGTTCTTTTTATCATTAAAGCTTAAAACCTGCCCCTAGGACCTCAGATTTTTCAACTATAATTTTGGATGGTACCTATGAAAAATGTGTGAAAATGGAGTTAAATTCAAATGTCTGGGCATGAGTAATAACATTTCAATTAGAACCAAGAAATTCAATGACAAATGCTCTTCATGTGGTCAGCAGAGCGCTTGGAGACTGCAGGTGCTCAGGAAACGTATGCTGGAGGGAGGACTAAGGAGGTGACACAAGGTGAAGATCACCAGACCCCAGGAGGGCTCTCATCAGCCACCAAAGAGCTCCACCTTGGACAGTTCATTTCTGCTATCTGGGTTTTGGGTTCCTCATTTCCTTACATTGAAAAGCATCCTTAACGATTTCTCAGCTCTAAATTAATAGGCCTTCCAAATGTCAGTTGCAAAGGCTTTTTACAGACAGCTCAAGGTGATGAGAAACATTTATCTGTGGTGCTCAGTTTAGGGTATTTATGTAAGAGTCTTACTCACGAATTTATGATCAGGGCCTGTTCTTCTATTAGGTTACCTTCGCCAATTACTATTGGCCCAGCTTCTGCAATAATTCGTGCTTTAGGGTGGATCACTGTCCTAGGTCCTGTTAAAAAGTTTGAGAATAAATTATCAGTAGAGACTAAGCTTCCAGCAGGAGAGTGGGAGGTGACCAAGGGTGGGTGAGACTGGTGGGAGGAACGTTTCCTAAGTATGTGCCCAGCACTAATACAGGAGGGATTTCACTGATATTCTCTCCTTAGATATTATCATTGGTTGTTGAGCTACGGTGAGTGAAATGGCCAGGATTTGAGTGAGACACTTCCAGCTCAGCCTCCCTCTCAAAGCTTCACTGATCTCAGCAGTGACTCTCGAAGGACAAGAACATCAGTACTGACGGTTATTGTAAGGGTTGACGTGAGATGATGCTGTAAGCAGAGAAAGCGGCACACAGTTGGCTATAAAATGTTTCCCCTTCCCTTGTCTCAGAAAGGTAAAGTTCTGTGCTACATTGTGGTGCTTTCTTATCTTTTTTTGAAAGTGGTACTAGGGGTTGAACCCAGGGCCTTCAGGCTAAGACATCCTCAGCCCTCCTTCTGCATTTTATTTTGAAATGAGGTCTCACTAAGTCACTAAATCTCCCAGGCTGGGCTGGAATTTATGATCCCTCTGCCTCAACCTCTCCAGAGTGTTGAGATTATAGACATGGACCATGTCCAGCTGATTTGTCTTTTTACTACTAAAAGAAATGAGTGAACAAAAGTCAGAAAGTACAGATTACAAGCTTAGCTTTGTTCCTCCCTCATGATCCCTAATATAAGCATTTTTCCTAGGAGGAGGCAGAGTTTCTGTCAACTGGTCTAGGAGATGATTTTGACTAATTAAAGTGGAAAAGGTGAAAAGGAGACAGTAGAAAGAGACAAACGTAGGGGCCGAGGTCCTCAGACTCTGGTGCAGGAAAAACTGGGGCAACACATTCAAGCTGAGGCCTAGGTAAGCACGGAGCCCTGATGACTTCCAGCTGAGCAGGGCAGCGGAGGCCCCTCCCTGCCTCGCCAGGGCTGGGGCTCGGGACTGCCAGCACCAGCCCCCTTATCTCACACAGGCCTCCAGTGTTGGTGATAATGATACGGAGGAGAAAACACAGCCTTTTACCTGTCTCTAACACTTGGCCTATCCACTCCCCAAGATCACACTCTTTTCTACTGGTAAACAAATAGCCAGGAAGTAACTGATTCTGAAAGCAACAGAGGTGGACAGCAGGGTCAGGAGGGTGGAAAAGGGAACACGATGGTAACATCACCCATCAAATTGAATATTCAGTTGTATGAATTGTTAATTTATTCAAAAATCATTACCTGTTTTTGACAGGTGAGATACAGCAGCACCCTTATGTAATCAGGAAACAAAACAACAAAATCCACATGCTGTTCTTTGCCCCTTTGACTTTGTTCTAAGTATTTACTCACAAGCATAGTATGGACATGTTTCTGTTGTCCAGAGAATTGGAACCTCAGTGCAATTCACTCTTTTCCTGACAACAAAGGGGGTGTGACACGGTGGGGCCCAAAACAGGATGCTCAGGCCACAGCTGCCTGGTAGAAAGCAGCCTGAGGGTGGCCTGATACTTCCCTTACTTCTGACTCCCCAAATCTTCAGCTGCGGAAATAAAATTTCACAGGCAAATGTTTCTATTTAGGATAGAAGACAGGATGTCTTCCACGCCTGGGGAGCTTTTCAAGGTGACCAGTGTGAATGTGAGCACCCTCTTTTCTTTAAAAATAAATGAATGTTCTTTCCCATACAAGTGCATATACTGTATATACACATACATCTACACAGACACAAATGTATACATGTATTTATTTCTGAAATAACATGCTCATTATTAAAAATTCAAACAAACGAAAGCAAAAACTAAAAGATTTTGCCCTGACAATCCTATTCCTTAGAGGTAACTTATAAAGCCAGTTGTGGTTGTGTATGCCTCTAATTCCAGCACTCAGGAAATTGAGGCAAGAGGATAACCTGAGTTTGAAGCCACCTGTGCCTACATAGTGAAACCCTCTCCAAAATAAAAAACAAAATAAAATGTAGAAGTAACTATTCTTAAAAGTTTGGGGTATACTATTCCAGACTAAATACTACTATACAGTGAAGATCTGTAATTATCACTATATGTAAACATTATCTCATTTTAAAAGTTTAAAAATAATTAATCTAGAGAAAAAATATTACCAGCAAATACTTCTTTAAAACCAAGGAATGATACATATTCTACAGTTCCTTTTTTAAAAATAGTAATTTCTCCATGTACTCATATCTAAGTAGATATTCTTTTTAATGGCTGTAAATGATCTCACATTGTATTAATAGGTCACAATTCACTTAACCGATTCCTTAATAATGGGCATTTAGATATTCACAACATTTGGTAGGAGAATTGCTAAACAATGCTGACAAGAACACTATCCTTTGAAGTGAGAAGTTTCTAAGTCTTCCAGATGTAAGAGCCAGTTGAAGTTTGCACAATACTAGATTCATATCTTACTTCAAGATGTTCCATAACACTGGGCACAAAATCTGCTTTAGGTTCTTTGTAATTAAAGTCCCAGCCAGCAATCCCCTTTTGGAGAAAGTCTCAATTCTGGCTTCTAACACTTAAAATCTATCTACTTTCTCTCTTGAAGGCCTGTTTTCTCTCTATAAAGGATGAGATCTTTAGCAACCTACCTTCCTAGGGTGAAATGTGGGTTATATGAACTAATGTTTGAAAGGGAGACATAGGCTCTGACCACAGTTCTTAAAAATGAGAAATTCACCACTATTTGCCCCTAAGTACTAACAAATAACTTTTTCAAAATAAGCAAAACAACTAGTTCAGGTCTGTGAAAGAAAAGAAAAGGGTCTCCTTTTCCCCTCTACTTGGGTATCAGGGTAACACAGCAATGCTGCCTTTTAGCCAAGGGACAGATTCTCTATGGTATTATAGAATGGTAAAAAGATGAACAAGTGTTTTCTATAACCAGCTTTAAAGATCTTAGATGAGAGGAGATCAGTATGGTGTGGACAGAAGGCAGATGCCCCGCCACTGCTAGATAAGTAGCCAAAGGCACTCAATATTCAGCTGGTCCTCAGCTCTAGCTTTTGACAAACAAGACCTAGCAAAAGGTACCTAAATATGGACTGATAAAATTGAGGTACCAGTGGGACGTATGTGTTTCCTTAAAAGTTCCTCTACAGTGTACTTTTAAAAATAATCAAGTTTCATTTTTTCCTCTCAAAAATTACATAATGGTTACTATATTAAAAGCCCAAATAAATCAGCACAAATCCTAAAAATTAAAACAATACAAAGCCCCATAAGACGTCTTATATAAGCTGGGCATGGTGGTACACGCTGCCACCCCAGCGCTCTGGGAAGCTGATACAGGAGGACTGTTCGAGCAGAGCTGGGCAGCTTAGTTACCTAACAGGATTCCGTCACAAAATGGAGTGGGGGTTGGGGAGGTAGCTCAGTGTGAGGTCTTGGGTTTAATCTCCATTACAAAAAAGAAAGAAGAAAGAAGAAAAAAGAAAAGAAAAAGAAAAATGTCATATATTATTTTAAAATAATGCCTTAAATCCAGGGATGTAGCTTATTGGTAGAGCACTTGCCTGCATGAGGCCACATTCAATCCACTGTACTGAAAAAATACATAAATAAAATTTAAAATAGGAAAGCATTAAAAAAAAGAAATCATGAACTATTTTAACCTGGTGTTTTTATTACTTTTTTTTTATCATTATTAAGTTATTTAATAAGTAACTGGAAAACTGGTTATAAATCTGAGGGCCTCACCCTTGATACAAAACAGGCTGTTTGAGGCTCGAGCTTTAGACACCACTGCCACCTGCTGGCAGCTTTGCCAAGCTACAGCCCCTGCTGCTTTGCGGTTGAACACTACAGAGACTAAGTTAGGGCCGAGAGGTGGCAGCAAATGTCACAGGCAGTAATAAACTGAACTTTTTCCTGAGCCTCTAGTAGGCCTTCCTGGCACATGTTGGGAGGTGAGCAAATGTGTACGTCAGGATATGTGCCTCTTAGGGTTTGGATTTGGCCTCTGACTTCCGCAGAGGTTCGGGTAGCTCCGCTGTGCATGGCTTCATGCTGGAGGTCGGGCTGGCAGCAGAGCCCAGCAATGCAAGCAGTAACTATGCATGGTGATGTGGGCACAGTTCGGCCCAGGCTCCTTGCCAGGAGCATTTTTATCTAGCACAGGTCTGAACTGAAACCAAGGTAAAGGGTCTTAAGGTTAAAATGCTTTAAAAATAAAAATCTGTCACCATGGAAAGTTTCTTCCTTTAAGCCTGTTGTGAACCTTCTTGGAGCTCTTTCTGGCAGGGCAGCTTGTGTATTTTTTAATCGAATGTGCTGAAACCCTATTTGGCTTATCCCCTTGTTTGGATAAATGTGTCTAGAGTTGGAATGGCCTGAACTGGCTGATGAATTATTTTTCTAAATGGTTGGCTGGGCTTGAGGCGGCATGGCCAGAAAGACATTCCTCGCATCACATTTCCATTTCCCTCATTTGGTAAAGGACATTTTTCCTGTCTACCTTCACCACAGAAAGCAGTCTGCGTATATTCTCGTAAGTCAATAAATAATTCAAAAAAGTCTCAAGCTTTCTCTTGAGAATTAAACAATTCCCTTGACCTATAGGCTGAAGTACCTGCACGAGACACTGTATAACGCAATGATGTCTCATGTCAAAGCCACTGTTCTGCTTTATTGAAAAAGACTGTACAACGAAAGGAGGTCTTTGGGTCTGTACTAAAACTCTGCTGAGGAGAATGACCGAAGTGGGACAAAGCACTTCCAGGGCCATTTTCCCACCGAGCAGAGTTCAGCCTTCACATCACGCTGTCCCAGACAACTGCTGGCTAGCACGAGGAGCCGGCCTGCTCCTCACCCCTAATGGGCTATAAACTATGCGAGGAGGTACCTTTCTAAAATGATAATGATGGCCCAAGAATCAAGGCAGCCCAGTTAAACAAGCTTGAGACTACGAAGCCTTATTTGCCAAGAGGGGGTCAGGCTCCAACAGAGTTTCGTGTTAGAGAGCTCCTGGATAAGCACTGTACTTCCAAGCTTTTGACTAGTTTCTCTCTGACAAACTACATCAATGCCATTCTATGAAAGGAGATTAGATTTAAAGTTCCACTGACGTTAAATACAGCAAAGGAAAAAATTACTTTCTTCCTTAAATACTGTAGAGTGGAATAATTTGTACAAGTATAAATGACTAGAAGATAGAAAGTTACATAAAACATTCTCAAAAATAAGGCTGGGGATGTAGCTCAGTGGTAGAGCACTTGCCTTGTATGTGTGAGGCCCCAGGCTCAGTTCCCATTACTAAAAGGAATGAAAACAGGCGTGCTGGAAAATCCATTAAACCCCATTCAAATTGATAGCTACTTAACTCAGAAAAGAGTGTTTGAGTACTCAAATCTCTAGCTCCACAGGACTACAGAAAAAGACTTATTTTGGTAACCTAAGGAAAACCAAAAACAGTAAAATCTCCAATGAAAAATAAGATGGGAGGGAAAGTTGTGATCAGATAACTTATCTTCAGTCTTCACTTTGCTTTAACTTTGTATCTCGCAGGAGGTGATCAGTCTGATGTATTATTTCAGAAAAACAAATTAATAGCAGCCAAAAGATTAGAGATAATCTATACCAAATATAACAATGACAGAAGTGATTATCTAAATATCAATTCTGGAAAATTCCCACATTTATATATAAAATTAGAAATAAGAAACATGAAGCTTGAGTATGGAACAAAAGATAAGAAACATGCACAACCAACATGAGATAAGAACTGTGGAAGACATAACACTGGGTAACCGTATCACTCTTCTGGTACTTTATCCTTGATTTGTTTCTGAAGGATATGAGCAAATTTTCTTGTTTTAAAAATTTGGAGGGCCAGGGATATAGCTCAGTGGCACAATGCCTACTTGGCAAGGACAAGGTCCTGCGTCCAGTTCTCAGTAAAAAGAAAAACAATGGAGCTGGCCATGGTGGCAAATGCCTGTAATCCCACCACTCAGGAGGCTGGGACAGGAGGACTGCCATAAATTCGAGCCAGTCTGGGTTTCATAGTGAGTTTAAGGCCAGTCTAAACCATATAGCAAGATACTGTCTCAAAAAAAATATACCATGGGGCTAGAGATGTAGCTCAGTGAAGTACATGATGAGGCCCCAGGTTTGAGTCCCAACATCACAAAACGGAACAATATCTGTGTGTAAATATAAGCAAAAAAATTAACTCAAACCCATGCTGTGATAAACTTTGAATTAGTATAGATTTTCTTTACAAATTTATCAGCTGGAAATGTTGACACATGCCTGTAATCTTGGGAACTGAGGTAGGAGGATCAAAAGTTTGAACCCAGGCCTAACTCAGTGATTTAGTGAAACCCTGTCTAAAAATTTTTTTTAAAAAGGGATGTGGGATGTAGTTCAGTGTGAATTACAATTTCAAGTACTACCAAAAAATTGCTATAACCCATCATTGAAAATCTAGGTTGAAATACCATTTTATATGAGGTAATAAAAATGTGCTTAAATTTTTAAAAGTATTACAGTAAAAGATACATTGCTATTAATCCCCCTCAAAATATTCCCTCTTGCTTTGAACACACTGATCCCATTGTCTCTGCCATTTTCTGGAGCAGTCCTGGAAGTGATCTTTTGTGTTTTTACAAACTGTGATCAACAATTCAGTGAATTCTGATGCAAATTGAAAGGAAGGCTTATAGAAACTTTAGTGTGTTCTCATTCACCTTATTCACCAGATCTGGCCCTGTATGCTTTCTGGCTCTCCTCCAAAGTCAAAATGACCACGAAACATGAACATTTTGAATCAAGACATTGATGCAGCCACGACAATGCAACTAAAGATACTCATAAAAGACAACGTCCAGAGCGGCTTCCGAAAGTGGCAAGAAGGGTGGGGTGAGTGTGCCTGAAGACAGAGAGCGCGCTGAGGGGAGTGATGCTAACGCATCTTTCACTCTCATACATTTAAAAAATTTAAGTATTCATCATGTTTTGCCATCATACTATGTATGTTAACCAATAGAATTGCATACTGTAAGCCAGTGGTTAAATAGCAGATGCAAAGTAGATTTAGAAACTGTATTTCCTTACATAATTTCAATATTGAGGGGAGGAAGGAAGATCACAGGGATAAAGAAAGCGGCGGGTTAGCTGAGGTGGCACGTGCCTGCAGTCCCAGGAGGGTAAGGTAAGAGGACCACAAGACTGCAGCCCGCTTAGGCAACTTACAGAGACGTTGTCTGAAAATAACATAAAAAGGGCTGGGATGTAACCAGGTGGCAGAGTACTTGACTAGCACGTACAAGCACGGGTTCAGTCGCCAGAAATACAAAAGGAGACAAAGGCAGTGGGGGGCAGTGAAAGCCAGACACTGGCTTTGCTTTTTCCTTCCTTTGGTGGTACAGGGATCCAATCCATAGGCTTGTATGTGCTACCATAGCTAGGCAAGTGCTCTGCTACTGAGCTGTATCCCTGGCCCTTACTTTCCTTCTAATTATGAAGTACCCTGGTGTCATGGTGAGGCTATTTCTCAAAGGATGATGAAAGTCATAAAAATAATGTAGTAAAATGATGTGTAAAAATAATACAGGAGAGTATTTTGATAAATCTGTGGCCCTCATGATTTCTCAAAATGTTTTCAAGAGGTTTAAGAAACACTAAAGGCAAAATATTAACATAGCTATAAAAAGAAAAAGGGCATTTACTAAAGTTTTAAATTGTGTCAGGTTAAAATAAATAAATCAGCTTGGCAAAAAATTTTTTTTCATGTTACTGGCCATTGAACACAGGGCATCACACCAGACTATTTCCCTGGCCATTTAAAAAACTTTTTCTTTTCAGAAAGGGTCTCCATAAGCCATTCAGGCTGGCTTTCAAATTATGATTCTCCTGCCTCAGTCTCCTGAATAGCTGGAACTACAGGCACATGCCACCTTGCATGGCCAACCTTGCAAATTCTTAACAAAGTTTCATATAGTGTCATAATCTTCACTGGATTTGTAAGACATGCCTAAATTGATTGGAGGCTTAGGGTTAATACAAAGAAAACAGCACTGTATCACTTATAAGATACCACATTTTTTCCTACTAAAGAAACAATGTAAAGGATTAAGGTATATTTTCTTTCTGAAAGTGTAATGATTCACTGAGAGCTCTACCCTGGTAGCCTGGGGTGACATGCAGCTGTTGAGAAGGATGAGCTCACACCAACGAAGCTGTAAGGGTACACGTCCAGGGAAGGCACAGATAAAAGAATGGAGCAGTAAAATGTGAGTTTGGAAAACTTAGCCTTGTTACTGTCACATGCAAAACTGTTCATCTGATCTAAATGTTGGATATGACCTCTAGCAAGGCTATTCTATAATACTGAGCAGTGTCAACAGCTAACACTTCAGCAGAGTTTACTACTAATAATGTTCACATTCTCTTGCAATAAACCTAGCAGGTAGATATTGTTTTGCATGTGACAGAAACCGTTAGGTGCCATCCAGTATCCATTTTATTTTTCCTTATGATAGAACCCTGCCTGAATTTACCAGGGGCAGCAATGTGGACAGCTACTGCTTCCTTTGCAGCTCCATGTCATAAGACGAAGTCCAAGCCAT
The DNA here is from genome assembly GCA_004027595.1 of Dinomys branickii. Lineage (NCBI taxonomy): Eukaryota > Metazoa > Chordata > Mammalia > Rodentia > Dinomyidae > Dinomys > Dinomys branickii. Next base: position 92,193 of record PVLD010003564.1, on the reverse strand, counting down.
GAGACACACAGAGAAGGGTTGTATGAACTTTCAGGAAGGGTATTTAGAAGGACCTGACTCAGCTGAACACGTCCTTTTGCTCACACTACCCTCCTCTTCTCATTTAAGATGACTCCTGGTACACAAGCATCACTTCCTGTCTCATGCTGGACAATCAACAGATCGTCCCTGAAATCCTTACTAAACTTTTTACATGCGAGAATAAACCTTTGCATTTTCAAGTCACCACCACATGCAGCTGAACCCAATCCTGAAACACACGATCATACAGCCGGGGGAAAATGAAGGTCAGAGCGGTTGCATAACACATCTGAGGTGACTCCGCGGGTAAAGAGTAAGGAGCGAGGTAAGCTAGGGCTGTGGATTCCACAGTGCACACTCACAGTGAACACTCAGTGGGATGCAAGCTCCACAAAGCCTGGTCCTTTGCCTGCTATGCGCATGTTGTGTCTCTAGTGTCAGCAGTGTTTGGCGTATCACAGGGACTTGTATATACATAACGGCTCTTTCTCAAATATACGAGTGCTTTTGTTACACCGTCTCATTAGTATTTCAGACAGAAATTTAAACTTAGCCTTCTTTCAGAAAGACTTTACACTTACAGGAGGAAATACATGGTTTTGTCAATAAAATCAGGGCATCAGACATGTGAAACAAGTGAAACAGACATGAAGACAATAGTTAAGCACTAACTTACAATGTAAAGCACTAGATTATATGACATCAATATTTTTTTTTTGTCTTTTTGAGACAGGGTCTTGCTATGCAGTTCAGGCTGGCCTTGAGCTCACTTTAGAGTCCAGGCTGGTCTTGAACTCACAATAATTCTCCGGCCTCAGCCTCTCAAGTGCTGGGATTACATGCGTGTAATTGATGCCCGGCGACATCAATTCTTTAGAAACAACATTAATAAGCTATTTTCTTACCAATAGTTACATCTCCTCTGATTTCACTTTCTACACATACAACTGCTCCAGGAGCAATCTTCACACTGTGGGAATAAAAAGGTAATGTTCATCATGGGTAAATTAATGATGCTGCTGCTGAAGCTCTGCCGATGCAATGGTGAGAAAAAGATTAATGGAAAAATGCAGTCAATTATAAGAGGGTAAGCTTTTGTCTTAGTTACTTTCTTATTGCTGGGGCACGACACCCAACACCCACAAGTTAGAGGAGAAAAGGTTTATTGTAACTCTTCACTTGTAGAGGTTTCAACCCATAGTCAGCTGGCTCCAGCTCAGGGGATGGCAGAGGAGAGAGCATGGCAAGGTGAGCAGGAGGCAGGGACCCTTTTTTCTTTCCCTTTTTATTCCATCCACACTATAAGCCTATTGATTGGTGCTACCCACACCCAGGGAAGGTCTTCCTTCTCCAAATCCATTATCCACACCCAGAATGCCTGTTTAAGGTATTCATAAATCAAATCAAAAGCATCATACCACCACGATACACGCATACCCATGTTTACAGACCACAGTTTGTAATAGCCAAATCTTGGAAACAGCCCAAAGGCCCATCAACTGGTGAATAAAGAAGACGTGGAATTTTTTTTAATACGATGGACTACTGCCCTGCCATAAAGAAGGTAAGCTTGATATAGTCCTTGTTAAATGGATGCACCTTGACACCATACTCTTAGGGAAATAAATCAGATACATATGTGTGAATACTGCGTTGTTTCTCACGTGTGTGAAACCACCCAAGAAACTTCTTAACAAAGTCAAGGCAATACAAAGTGTACATAAGAACCAAAATGTATATTAGGTATTGTGAAATGGAAAAAAATGTTCAAATGGGGAAGGAAACAAAGTGGTGGGGGTGGAAAGAAGGAATAAAAAAATGTGAGAAAAGAAGGAAAAAATGGAAACAAAGCTTTTGTAAATGGGGCGTGGAGGAGGGGTTGAACGGGGTAGGGGAATGGGGAAAAAAGAATCAAATTATGTACAGGTACAAACTCTCTATGATGAATTTAATTTGCAAATATTTCTACTTATTCTCTGGCAATATATATTAGAAAGCTATCTACCAAGTGACACATGTAAATGGCAACACACACTGTTGAAAAGACTCTAATAGTTTCCATATCACTTGATTCCTATTTATGTTCTGCCATATTCTCCAGCTGACATGTGTATTTAGCTAAATGCTGCCCCTGGCTGAATCCTGAGCTAGCATGAGGACCCGCAGCACTGTTTCCTCATTAAAGCAGTACTTACTGGGCAACATGTTTTTGTTAAGAAAATAATTGTTCTGTTTAAGAAAATAATTTTTTTGGAACTGGGGATGCTTAAAAGGCAAAAGGCAAAAAAGGCTTTCTTCCTATCACAAAAGATATTCATGCTACTAAATCTGCTCTTAGTTTCTAGGAACTAACCATACCATTTTAGGTACCTTGTCTTTAAAGTCTGTCTGGACTTTTTGAACTTTTGGCTTAGAGCTGTTCACTGCTAGCACTGCACTGAAACACACTAATGTTGCATATTTACTTTGTATCTTAAAACCTTCCTAACCATCTCCCGTGGGCAATAGCTACCACCTGTCCCTGGTCCCACTTTTTTGTAGATTCTTTGGAATTCCCCACATAAACAATTATGTTGACTGTGGACTGAGACAATTTTATTTTTTTCTACTCCTATAGTCACCTGATTGGGGTCTAAAATGGTCCCCCAAGGACAGACAGGGGCCTCAACTCTATTCTGACTCCACCAAGGAGTAGGTTTGTCAGTATCTCCACAGAAAAAGAATTTCAGGACATGTCTGAGAGGCATAAGTAGATTTATCAGGCAGTTAAAGGAGTACACACCACTGGGCAGAGGTACACTATGGTCAGGGGATATATATGTGTTCTTGAAAGTACCCTTTAAAAGAAAATCATGGGTGATCTAAGATGCTTCCCTTTAAAATATTCTTTGAACTGTTTGGTTTTGTTTCTTCTAAGGTTGATAAGGTTACTGCTCTTTACCTTATCAACTAGGTTAATTTATGCAGTTCATATATTTAAGAGATTTGGGTGTTAAGGGTCTAGAAGAAAAACAAGAAAGCCTAGGAAGCATAAACAAACCTAGGAGTAAAGATATGGAGCATGGGCGTGGATAACGTGGGAGTAAATGTGATTGTGTTCTGAAGCTGCAGTTTTTTTAAAAGTACAATTTTAAAATTCTGATTCCTTTCCATCATTTTTGTGTCCTTTCCATCATTATTTTTTTGCATTCTACCCCATTATCTGTATGTCTATTATGTCTTTTTCTTACTCTGGCTTAGAGCAGTAAGGTAAGCATTCTAGTTCCATAAGGTCACTAAAACCCATGAATTTTGCATTTTATGTAAATTAAGGAAAACAGGAAAGTGAAATAGTTGAAGCTTTGTTTAAAATGTTACTGCCTCAACCTCTGCCATTATTCCTGTGAACCTTCTTTGCAGTGTGCTGCTACTCTGTGGAACATATTTCTTTTCTACCCTTAATAATGTAGATCCTTGCTACCTTTAAAAAATAAAGTAAAATAAAATGTTACTGCCTCAGTTTATAAATTTTCCAAGAAGAGGCAGGCGTGGTGACACACATCTGTAATTCCAGCACTTGGTAGGCTGAGGCAGGAGGACTGTCACAAGTTTGAGGTCAGCCTAGGCTATATAGTGAGGCCATCCTGCACTACATAATGAGACTCTGTCTCAAAACATCAAAAATAATAAATACATAAATTTAAGAAATAAGGTAAATTTTCCAAAAAGTTGTTTTCTCATTTTAGCAAATATGTTCTGTGACCAGTAAGGACTAGAAATCTAGACTGCAATAATTTACTTGTATCAATTTATTTTTTCCAGAAGTTCTATTAAATATTCATGCATGAAAATGCTTATTTTTAACTTGTTATAGATAATATAAAAATTTCTAATGTCACTTTTTGAGACAAAGTTACATTATGTATCCCAGGCTGGCCTTGAACTTGTGAGAATCCTCCTGCCTCACCCCCTCAAATGCTGGGATTACAGGTGTGTATTACCATGCCTAGCTAGCTTGGTGACTTTTTTGGTTACAAATAAAAATACTGTAGGTTTTATTTTTTTGCAATAGATTCATAATGTGCATTAAATGTGTGCTCCTGATGATTACTTGACTGTCCATGACCTATTTCTCGAATGAGAGGTAAGAAACCAAAATTGGTTGTCTTTGGAGAGGCAACAGTGAAATACTGTTAATAACTCTGTTAGCTACAAAGTGGGGGGGAGGGGAGAAAAATACAGTTATCAACTTACCAAAATATGCTTCCTAACAATAAAACCATATACTCCTTAAGGAGAAAAATGAGGCAAAACTACAAAACGACACTAAAATGCTCATGCTAAACTTTACTTAAGCATGGTGAGGAAGTTAAGTACACTACAGAGTTGACTAGCTGCAAGTAGCTGCAAAGCCTGAAATATTTATCATTCGTTCTTTCAAGGAAAAAAACTGCAGTTTTTCCCCAGTTCTACATGAACAACTTACCTCCCCTTCTAAAACTCTACTCCTCTGAAACTTTTACTTCTCCTGTAAAGGAACAAAAGAGGTACTACTCAAAAGGAACAAAGAGCAAAAGAGGAAACAGTAACAGATAAAAGACAGTGGCAGGAAAAGGAGTAACAGGCTGAGCTTCAAGTCTTAGGGACCTAGAAGGGGGAGTGGAGATGGGAGTGCAGAGGGCCGGGGGATGTGAGGCAAAGGGGATGCAGGAGAGCTGCTGGACGTCTGGTCCTTCTCCGCGATGTACACAGCCAGGTGAGACTGACCGGGCCTGTGGTGGTGTGCTCCAGAGACCAGGCCCACTGAGAAATAGTGGCTTCACAAACAGCAAGCCTGTCCGCTCTGTTTGCCCTGTGTGCCTCCCTGGCCGTCATACAGAATTTCAGGCAGCAAGAGGAAACTAACAAGGCTGGCTTCCTGCCTGCCATGCTATACACTGTGGCACAACAGAAAATCAGCCTAATGCACAAATCCAAAGCTTCCAGGGTTCTAGGCTTTATTCTTAATAATGGACAGAGAACCAAGTGATCAGATGTTTGAGGAACACCTCCAGCCTAAAAGAAAAAGTCCAAATAAACAGAAAAGAATGGTCTGAGAGAACACGGACACCTGAAGTAGAAGAAAACCTATAAACAACCACCCTTATGATTAATTCAGAGACGTGTACTCAAGTAAACCAGCAGGCAGGCACAAAAAGAATAAAAACCTTTTTTATTAGACTTGCAATGAAGAAAACAAAAAATCTCCCATGCATTCTTTATTAGGAAGTTGCTAGGGCACTCATGGCAAACCTATAGCATACATGTTACTACTATGTTTTTCTTTTAAGGCAACAGATGTTAATGCATGAGTTGTTTTTTTCTAAACTAAAACCTCAGTATTCAGGTTTAACTGCATGTTGGTACTTTACAATAAATAAGTGGGTTTTGGGTTGCAGTTTGAGCACTTTAAAAGGTTCACCATTACTTTACTTTGCTAGAGGATGTACTTAGTTGAATAAAAGTAAATCAACAGACAAAATTATTCAGAAATAGACTTTGGCATGCAAGAACAGAAGGAAAGGTCATGATAACAGCTATACATCACCAGTCTTAGAGAGCAGAGGACAGAGGAACTCAGGGGAAAGGTCTCTAAGAAGCAATCCAATAGGAAAATTGATGAGAATTTGTGAAAAATACTAATGGGCATTTGACACATTCGTTGCAAGCTATGGAAAACATCAGGACACAGAAAAATAAGGAAATAAAAACAATGACATGGGGTGAATATGAACAAAATGTTGTAAGCATGTATAAAAATACCTCATTGAACCCAAATATGTTATAAAATTAGAGCAGTAATAAAAATGTTTTAAATGAATTATTCTTTTTTTTTTCCTTTTTGAGACAGGGTCTTGTTATGCAGTTCAGGCTGGCCTTAGGCTCACTTTATAGGTTAGGCTGGTCTTGAACTTGCAACGATCCTCTCGCCTCAGCCTCCCAAGTGTTGGGATTACAGGCGTGCACCACCACACCCGGCATAAATGTTTTAAGTGAAATTGCAATATCTCTCTTGGTTTGTGCTACGTCATGGGTAAGCAAATTCAATCCCTTACAGATCTGTTTTAACATCCTTCTCTGGAAAAACCCCCTCTAGGTCTAGAGCCATAACTGAGGTTGAGAAGAGCTCTAGTCAGAGCTTTTTTACTCTTGCTGATATATCAGTTCAAAGGTCAAGTGTTTAACCATGAATTTTAATTATCCCACGGTGTCCTACTCCCTTGCTAAAAAGACATTTACTAGTAAAACTGGAGGTAATTCTCCAATGTGGAAAAGACAAGGGCAGATTTTACCTGCTCAGACTATGCCAGGCCATCCTCTTAGATACCTCTGCAGTCACCATAAAATATTGAACTATCCTTAATTCTGCTCCACTGACGCCTACAGGCTTGGAAGTTAGAGATTCTTGTGATTAGGTGATTTCCAAGACCTACGCCAACAGGCAGGACATCAGTGATCTGTCCCTCCAAGGATCTGAGAAGGTGTGGCTCACTGATGGAAATAGCTTTGTCCAAGAAGGTCATCAAAAGGGAGGTTACACAGTTGTGTGTTCACAACAGATCATTGAGAGCATGCCCATTTCCCCCAGGGACCTCCATTCAAAAAGCAGAATTCATAGCTCTTACTCATGTATTGATATTAGGAAAAGAGCAAAAAGCTAAATATCTATACAGACTCCAAATATGGCTTTCTGGTGCTACATGCCCATGCAGCAATCTAGAGAAAAGGAACTTGCTAACTAATAAGTAATCATTACAAGCAGGAAATTCTGTAACTCCTGGAGGCAGTCTATCTTCCCAAGCAGGTTGCTATCATTCATTCCAAAGGACCCAAAAGAAACATGTCTGAAGTCTCTTTGGGATCAAAAGGTAGAGAGGCAAGAAAGGCAGCCTTACAGTCTCTCAAGACACTAGCCTTATTCTCAGTTCCCGAGGAACCAGTAAAACAATTCTTCCTCAAGGGATGCAGTGGAAAGCTATAAAAACCCTCTACAGGAAATGGTCAGTAGAATTTTCACAGGACTAGGACAAAAGTTCAGTACTCCTGCGAGCCTCTGGAAGACCAGTGGCTTCTCCTCAAAAAGCAAGGCTCCAGTCCTGCTCTGGGTGTAGATAAGTAGAGTCACTAATGACCTTAGTTCACCATATTTAAACAGGCATCTGCTTTGAGACTCCTGGAGTATTGTTTTGTTTTTTGAGACAAGGTCTTGCTATGTAGTTGAGACTGGCCTTGAGCTCACAATGTAGCCCAGGCTAGCCTCAAACTTACAGCAATCCTCCTGCTTCAGCCTCTTTAGCTGGGATTACAGGCATGTGCTACCATGCCCAGCCAAAACTTCTGTTTTCAATTAGACCCATCATGTGGATCATCTTACTAAGGCTACAGCTCTCAGGCTCCTGATAATTTACCTTTTATCTCTCTGCCATACTTTCTCCTCCACAGGGAGTATGGAAATGTGACCTGCTTCTCATATTTGGGGCTCTATATCCCCAACCTAGTAGTAAAGTTAACCAAGCTTTCTCTTAGCAGACAGGCAGCTCAATGCTCATTCATTCTTTTCTTGTCTTCTGATAGTTTTTTCCTTTTTTTTCAACCCAGCCAGTGAGCTGCAACACCCCAAGGTAGTTGGAGAACACATAATCCCCAGTAGGTAGGGCTTACAGCCTCTTTCAGCAGAAAATAGCTATGTAAAGATGCAGAGTACAGGCATGGTAGTATGCACCTGTAGTCTCAGCACTCAGGAGGCTGAGGCAGGAGGGTCACAGTGAGTGTGAGGCCAGCCTGAGCTACATAGTGAGATCCTGTCTCAAAAAAAATAAAAAAAAGAGAGAGAGAAAGACAGAGACCTTCACTCCCTCAGCACCCCATAAAGAATTATGATATGTATCTCTTAGGGGGAAGTGAGGCAGGAGATGAGGGCACAGCAGACCAGCTGAGTATGTAGATGTTACCTGTTGACTACAAAACTCCCTGGACACAGGTGCAGAACAGTTCCTAAAGCCTTGCACCCGGACTTCTTGGGAGAACTTGAGCACTTTGGATAGGTCAGTCTAGATCTGCTGTCCACCCCAGGACTCGGGTGATACATAAAGGACGTGAGTTCTCCAACACTGTGTACTTTCACAGTGATCCACTCAGCCTGTAGTGTAGTTTTTTCCCTCACTTTACTTGGCCCAAACTCACTCTGTACAGGCTGTTTCTTTTTCTGCTTTTGATATATGCAACCTTGTCACCGTTTGCACTTGTCTTGATCAATTCTTTGCTTAGGACAGAAAGAATCTACAAGCCAACTCTCAAAGGGGTCTCTAGCATCCCAAAACGTGGTAACAACACCTTCATTTTTAGACTACTATATAATGTACGTATTTGTTATATATATTCTTCTTTATATTATGAAAAAGGATTACAACAAGCACTTTGGGAGGCTCAGGCAGGAGGTCCAAACCCAGCCTGGGCAACTTAGTGACTAGGAAGAGACTGTCTCAAATGAGCTTGGTGGGTAGGTTCCAGGTTCACTCTCCCACTATCAAAAATATATATATTACAGATTACCGGCTTAACAACAAAATAAACACCCAAATTTTAATGTCTGGGGCCAGACACACTGTCTGTTTTGTGAGAGTCAGAAGAGGGTGCTGGACACCGCTGCTTTTGACAAGGGTTTTGGTGGATTTCTCGCGTCTGTACCTTTCTTCCACCCCCAGCCTCCACCGAGGCACACTATGGGAGAAGCAGCCACAGTTCCCAGGCCCCGCGTTCACTAGGCGCTCCTCCGCACCGGGATGGACAGGTCCCAGACGCGGGCCAGGCGAGGCCCCCTTTGTGACAATGGACCGCGAGTCAGTTTACATACCCCACCCAGCCCCGCCTGGGGACTGGGAGGGACGCCAGGACGAGGCCACCACCAGCCCCGTGCAAGGCCCACCACGCAGCGGCCCAACACTTCCCACAGCCAAGCTCACACACCCCCGCAGGGCCCCGGAGACCCTCTGCGCAGGCGTATTGCGGACGAGGCGGCGGTGAGAACCTTCCCCGCATCGATTCCGCTTCCCTCAGTCTTCCCAAACCCCAGTTCATTGTCACAGCCAACGCCAGGCCTGCGCTTTAGGTACCGTCAGTGGTAGGACCCGGGATGAGACTCCACCTCAGTCCCTACCACTGGCAAGCAGGAAAAATTCCACCCCTGCGGAGAGTGACAAAGGCTTTTCTCCAGCGGCAGACCCACCTCTTTTGAGTCTTCTCCGCCATGGTACCGCCCTAAGCTCCAACTGGAGCGGGGATCGACACCTCTACCTAGATGGAGCGATGATCTCTACGCGCGATTGCAGAGCCTGGTGGATTGGATGGGGTGGGGCCGCAGGGCGGGGGTGGGGCTGCGGGGCGGGGGTGGGGCCGGGGGCGGGGCCTAGGCGTCCTTGCTCCTGGCTACTGGAGACCTTGGGTGGCTACCGGGTTTTAGCGTTGTCCAAGGGCTGATAGACTGGAGTTTACAACAGACGTCCAGTGCGCATCACTGTGACCTCATTTGCTATCCTGGGGACTGGGAGGGACGCTCGGGACCCGCGATCACGTCGTACTTCTGTCCTCCCACTGGGTGTAGCTTTTCGGCCTCTCTCTAGGTGGGATGATTCCCCCTACCAGATACCAGCCTCGCTCCTGTGGAGCAAGCTCACTCTTCCCATAGGTTAAATGCTGTCCTCTCCTTGCCAGTCTTCTCAGATTATATCACTGCTGTTCCTCTTGGAGCCTCACACTTAAAGGTCCATCGACTGTTTGGCATCCCCACTTGGATTCTTGGATTCCTCAACGTCTTACCCAGCCTAAAACGGCCAGGTCGGGAGCTATCCACTGATAACCTCAGCCTTCCTCCGACCGGTTGCCCTTTCATCTCCATCTCAGTGATGGAATCCACCTTCACTCAGTCGCTCAAGCCAGACTCTAGAGGCGTCCTTGGCGCTAGTCACCCCGTGTGTGTAACTCCCTCGCAAGTTCTGCCTGTCCTACCTCCTGGGCCCCGTTCTAACACCGCCCACCATTTCCCACACCATCTCTAATCCAACCTCGGCCACCACGTCTCCCGTCTGCTCCTTCCATGCTCTACCCCTAAAATCACACCCAAAAGTGTTCCCCACAGCTGGGTACGCTGGTCCACACCTGTAATCCCAGCACTCTGATAAGCTGAAGCAGGGGGATCGGAAGTTCACTCTGCCTGGATGACTCAGTGACTTAGCAAGACCCTGTCTCAAAAAATGGGGTAGGAATATAGTTCACAGCCCCTGGGTTCAATCCCAGTACCACAAAAAAGTCCTCCTAAAGGTTTATGAGTTTAGAGGTGGGGCCTTTGGAAAGTGCTGCATCATGGAGCACCAGGCTTGCCAGTGGGTGAATCCACTGACGAATGCATAGCTGAAGGTGCTGTTAGAAGGTGAGGCCCGGTTAGAGGAGGTGGGTCACAGGGGATGTGACCTAGAAGCGTGTGTTCTTTTCCTCAGTCCCTTTTCTCTCTTTTTTTTTTTTTTTTTTGGCGGTACTGGGGATCAAACTCAGGACCCTGCGCTTGCTAGGCAGGCGCTTATTCCACTGAGCTATATCCCCAGCCCCTCAGTCCCTTTTCTCTTCGGCTTTCTTCCTCTTTCTCTCTGCTTCCTGGCTGAGGTGGGATGAGCAGCTTTCCTTCCCTATGCCCGGCCTTCGTACTGTTTCTGTCTTGGAGCCAGCTGATCATGGACGGAAACCTCAGAAACAGCGAGCCAAGGTAACCCTTTCTCCTTCGTGCACATCTGGGACTTTGTCCCAGCACTCGGGTAGCTGTCTACTGCAGTCCCGATCCCCCAGCTGTAGCCCGCATTCAAGTCATCCTCCAGTAGTCAAAATCATCCTCTTTTTTTTTTTTTTTTTTTTTTTTTTTTGGTACCAGCAATCAAACTCAGGACCTTGCAATTGCCAGGCAGGCGCTTGAGCCACTGAGCTAGATCCTTGGCCCTCTGTTTTATTTTAGTATAACTTTTGGGGCAAGGTCTCACTGGGGCAGTTCAGGCTGGTCTTGAACTTACTGTGTAGTCCTGGCTGACCTCAACCTCTCAATGATCCTCCTATCTCTGCCTCCTGAGTGCTGGAATTACATTTTGGCTACAAATCATCCTTTACAGATAAAATCCAGGGCTGGGTGTGCTGGAAAATGCCTGTAATCCCAGCTACATGGGAAGCTGAGGCAAGAGGTTTATAACTTTAAGGTAGCCTGTGTAACTTAGTGAGAACTTATCTCAAAAGAAAGTCAAAGCCAGTTGTTTTACATTCTATAACAAATGTTTGGAATAGATCCAGCCCCTGTTGCTTCCTTTTCATATCTCATGTTCCCCTTCCTCTTCTGCACTCAGTTACACCTTCTTTCTCCTAGGAGCCAAGGTAACTCCAACCCCTATTGATTCCACTCATCTCCTAACACTTTTTGACTCTATTTCAGATGTCACATTCTCAGTGTTCAACCAGAGAAACAGAATGAAGAGAGATGGGTAGCCAGGCATCATGGTGGGACACACCTGTAACTCCAGCTGTGGGAGGCTGGGGCAGGCAGATTACTTTGAGTTCAAGGCCAACCTAAGCTACACAGTGAGTTCAAAGCCAGTCTGAACCTCACACCAACCCCCGTCTCAGAGCGAGATAAATAGATAGACAGAGAGAGGGGGGGATGTGCAAAAGGCTTATTGAAAGGAACTGGCTTATGTTATTGTTGGGTCTGGTTAGGCAAGTCCAAAATCTGTAGAACAAGGTGGAATATTGAGGCAGAGGCTGAGGCCACTGTCCACAGTCAGTCTCTTCTTTTTGAGGGAAGCCTGAAGTCTGTTGTTAAATCCTTTCACCAGATGGAGTCAGGCCCACCCAAATGATTAAGCATAATTTCTCTTCTTTAAAGACCACTTATGTATCACAAAGAATCAATAACTTGGATCTCCTGAAAAAGCTTTTGCATGCCAAAATAACCCATCAACAGTGTGAAGAGACATCCCACTCTCCCACAGAGTGAGAAAAAACTTTTTCCAGCTATTCCACAGAAAAAGGACTACTATCTAAAGAACTAAAAAAAAATCAGACCCTCCCAAATTAAAAGATCCAGTTAAAAATGGGTATCTGAAATGAATAGACACTTCTCAGATGAAATAGAAATAAACATATGAAAAAATGTTCAGCATCATTGGTCATTGAAGAAGTTCAAATTAAAACAAAGCTGAGATTCCATCTCACCCCAGAAAGAATGGCTATCATGAAGAAATCAACCAATAACAAATGCTGATGAAACTGTGGGGGGAAAAAGGAACCCTTCTCCACTGTTGTTGAGAATGTAGACTGGTGCAACCACTGTGGAAATCTATGTGGAGATTCCTCAAAAAACTGAAACCAGAGGTTTCACTTGACCCAGCTCTTCCCCTTCTTGGTACTTTCCTGAAAGAAAAGTATCATCCACAGTGATATATGCATGTCCATCTTTATAGCAGCACAGTTCATAATAGCTAAATCGCCCCAGAAACACCTCAAATGCCTATCAACTGGTGGATGGATAAAGAAGATACATTTTTTTATACAGTGGAGTAGTATTACTCAAAAATAAATAAATGTCTCAACCTGAGACATTTCTAGGTAAATGGATGCATCTTTTTTTTTTAATGGATGCATCTTGAGACTATATTCTTAAGTGATAAATTGGACACATGTGTAATTACTGTATTTCTTTTTTTTTTTTTTTTTTTTTTTGCAGTACTGGGGATTGAACTCAGGACCCTGCACTTGTTAGGCAGGCGCTTATTCCACTGAGCTATATCCCCAGCCCCTATAATTACTGTATTTACCAAAAATGTAAATAAGGATCAAATGTATAATAGATACTATAAAACAGGAAGAAAATGTTCAAATGGGAGGGACCAAGGAAGGGGTAGGGAAAAGGAAAGAAAGGAAAAGAAAAAAATGGAAACAAAGGTTTGTAAATGAGGGAAATCTGGGCGTGGTGGCACATGCTTGTAATCCCAGCACTTGGGGGGCTGAGGCAGGAGGACTGTTGCAAGTTTGAAACCAGTGTGGGATACAAAGTGAGCTCATGGCCAGCCTGACCTGCATAGTAAGACCTTGTCTCAAAAAGACCAAAAGAAGAGGGAAAGAGGGGTTAAAGGTAGGGGAGGGAAAAGGAAAAGAGGAATCAAAGTATACCATGTACAGGTACAAATTCTCTATGATGAATGTGATCATGATGTGTATTTAAAGTGTATCAATAAAGTTAATTAATTTAAAAAGTTAACCAGTTATGGACATTCATGTTATCTACAAAACACTTTTATGGAGCAGTTACATTAATGTTTTATTGGATGACTGGGGAGTGTAGCCTAGCTAAGTTGACACAAAAATGGACCCATCATACTCAGGAAAATTTAAAAACAATGGAAATCTACTGGTCACAGAGAGTCCGGGAAGTGCAAGATAGGCACCTTCTGTCTGATGAAGGGTCAAGTCCTCATAGATTATTCTTGCTGCATGTTGACATTGTAGTAGGGGGCAAGCAGCTCCTTCACAAGGACACTCATCTCGTGTGAGGGCAGAGACTTCATGATGTAATCACCTCCATCAGTCAGTTTCCCATCACTGTTGCAGAATGCCTGAGAAAATCAAAACAGGAAAGTTTTGTAGTGATTGATACATTGTGTCAACTTGAGAAGTTTAGCAGTTTAACTAAGTGAGTCAGCAGGGGGCCAGGTCCTCACTTTGTAAATACCCTGAGCCTGTGCAAGAGGAGGTCAGGGAGATGGTGTGAGTGCTATACCCATAGAGGGCAGGTAGCCTGCTTACAATATAAGGGAGGAAAAGAGGCTTGTTCTCCCCTTTTGCTCTGGCTGCTTTTGCTGTCTTCTGCTGCGTTGAACTGTTCTCCTCACCATGCCACTCTGCCTTGGAGTAAGCTGATTATGGACTGAAACTTCCACAAACCGAAAGCTAAATAAACCTTTCCTTTCTTAATTTTAGGTGTCGGGTATTTTGTCTCAGCAACAAAAGAAAAGTAACTAGGACAGGTTGGCGGTGGCTCAATTTCAGAGGTTTCAATCTAGGGTCACTTAGCCTTGTTGCCTGTGGGCCTGTGGCAAGGCAGCACACTGTGGTAGAGACCATGTGGTGGAGGACACTTGGGCCAGAGTCCCAATAACCCCTTGAGTGCCGGATATTGGTGGTGCACACCTGTAATCCCAGCACTTGGGAAGCTGAAGCAGGAGGATCGTTGTGAGTTTGAAACCAGCCTGGGCTACAAAGTGAGCTCAAGGCCAGTCTAAACTGCATAGAGAGACCCTGTCTCAAAAAGACAAAAAAAAATGATAATAATAAATAAATTAATAAACCCTGACAGCACACTCTCAGTGACATAACTTCCTTCCACTAGGCACTACCTCCTAAAGTTCCACCACCTCCCAAAGGTGCCACAGCCTAAAGACCAAGCCCTCAATATGTGAGGAGACATCCATCCAAACCACTTCTGTTTTCTAACAGCAGCCCACTAATGCTCATGAGTTTTATTATTCAATTTTTTTTTACCTTTGACTATGTTGTAGGCAGAGTTTGCAAGGGAAACAATTTAATAGAGGACACATAATTTATAGGATTATTTTATAGAAGTCACCCAAAGAGTCAAATGCAAAAGAGTTCAAGAGAACTCTTCACACACTAAAGACCCAAAGTATCCCCTGAGGGCCTGGATCCCATGGCAATGTCCTGCATGTTTCCAACTGAAGACCTAGAGCCCATGACAATGTCTCATGGAAGTCTGTTTCATGGGTCTGCGCAGGGAAGGCCCAAAGGCCATTGGTGGAACCTAGAAAGTCTGCGCCAGCGGGATGAAGGATCTGTGCTGGTGGGCTGAGGGATCTGCACAGGAGCATCAGAACTCCCCTCAAACAGCCGTCCCCAGCAACAACAAAGTCCCGAGCTCCTCTGATGATGAGAACGGCTAAGTTCGTGTCAGGAAAGCCAGCGACACAAGCTCCTCCAGGAGAAACAACAGTGCCACCTCTTCCTCTCCAGTTCTCCTTTTTATGTTGTTAGCAACAGGCCCTGGACGGGCCTTCTACACCCAGAACTACACTGATTCAGTTCAACTGGGTTTTACAGACTGACCAGTTGTCAATCCGCCACAGACTGCAATCACCCAGCCTGCTTTATACTCCACACTTTCCCATACTCTATCAATTTTTCATGAACATTCTATTGAGACAAACGTAATTAGGTCCAATTATAAGTGTTGGGCTGGAGAAATGACTCAAAGTTCTCCAGTCATAAAGAGGTTTTGTGTTTTCTCTTCGGTTCAGAGCTGGCTGTCCTTGCCCCCTTAGGTTACAGTTTGTAATTTCCTATCTTATATTTAGGCTGCTTGTTCTTTCAGGTAGCTTGGGAAATTTAAAAAAAAACAGCCAGTCTGCAACAGACCTGTAATATACATTGCTCTGGGCTCAGCAGATGGCTTCTCATTCTTTGTTTCCTATTTTGATAACATTTTATATAACTCACAAGACAGTGCTTGTATAAAAATTCCCACAGACTTGCTAAGGAGCATACAATTTCCAACCACGCCCTGGGTTTTCGTTAGGTTCAGTTTTCTAAGGATATACTCACATCAATGGTAAAAATGCAGACAGTATTTGATAATTTGCCAGCTTTGGTAAAGCTATCCTCATTTTGTTTCCTCACAGTGTTAACTCTGACACCTACCCTGTGCAGGGTCTGCTATTACTAGGATGTCAGGAAAACATTAAGTCCCTGGCTCCTGTGCTATTTCCACGTGGCAGAGATGGCCCCCACAGCCATAGTTGAGAATCATGGATTTACACAGCCAGACAGGCAGCTTCCCACCAGGAGTCTCAGATCCCCCCTACACAACTGGGTAAGAAGCAAACCCCTGTGGGGAAAGGTGGAGGCAGAGGCCGACACTGCAGTGACCCAAGGGCTGAGCTACGGTGGGGTCACATCCCGCACCCTTACCATTCAAACAGCCAATCCCATCACCACTAAGTAGGTTTCTCGGTTGGCTGGTGAATGCTGCTGCTGGTCCCACCCCCAAACTAAAAGGGAGGTTTGAGGCCAAGACTGAAGGTAAGAGCCTGACTTTATCCCTGGATGTCCTGTCATTCTCGTCTTGCTTCTACAAAGTCACTTCAGTGTTATTGTTCCACACCTCAAAGTAAAGTTTGTTTTTAAATGTCACCTTTTCCAAAATAGTTTTAACCTTAACAAATATTTACAAATTATTTGTGCTGTACCATTTTACGTTCTGGGGGTGTAGAAATAAAACCAAGTACCTCCTTTTTAGAGCTCACATCTTACCTGTAAGAGTGGGCAATGAACAGAAATAGGAATATTATGTAACACATAGTAATATATTCAAAATAATATAAAGAGGAGAGCAGCAGTTAGAAAAGGAAAGGTTGTTTTTGCCTTAATAACTTGCTTCCCTTATTTTTCTTCATTTTCTTTTAAGCCCCTCCCTAACCCAGCAAGTTGTCTGTTGACAACTGGAAAATGAGATTTTTCATTAACTTAGTGAAGAAAATATGACAGTGTGATGACTAGAAAGGCAAACAGTGTGCTACATAAACTGTGAGCCTGAACTGCGAAAGCACTGTTCTTAGAACACAGTATGCAGTAACAGAACACTGAGACGTATCTGGGTTTCCATAGCGCAGTTCCCTTTATATGAAAGCCAGCTTTTCTCCTGCTTATCTCTGGTGTTTTGTTTGGATTCGTTCACCCAGATCTCACATAAAAAGACCAGTGAGAACCTGGCTGCAATTTCCCTTGTCAGAAGGTACCAGAACGACAGTGTCCTGGTCTCACTTCATAATGGATTGGATCAAGCTGTTCTTCATCCATCCTGTATCATTTTATCAAGGGGCTGCTTTTCCTTTTGCACTTCTGTTTAATTATCTCTGCCTCTGGGATTCATTTGCTACTCGGGCCAGGTAGGCTGGATAGATCATTTTGCTGTTACTTCTCGGATTACAATCATAGAACAGAAAGCACAGAGTGGACTGCATGCATGATCACACACCGGTTATACTTGTGTTTAGTTTGTCATCCCTGGCACTGATTGTTGGTTGCTTTATAATGAACATGGATAATAGAGTAACACTGACCTGGAAATTGATGTCATGTCTGCATTGTCTCAAAGTGTGATCAGCTCACATTAAATGGGAAATGGATGAAAATAAATTCTGGGGAAGAGACAATTATTGAGATGGCACAGGAAGTTCCCCAAATGTATACCTCTGTGCCAAACATAGATCCCAGATACTCTTAAGCAGACTTGATTTTATGGATTTTGATCATTTTCAGTAAAGTTAAATTTTATGTAGAGTAATACTTATAGGTAACATTTGTAACAAAATGTAATTTTTAAATTAAAATGCTTTTGTATGATTTCTTTCTCCTCCACCTTTCCCTCTCTCTCCTTCTCTGTTTTGTCTCTGTCTAGTCTCTCTTTTTATTCTTTCCTCTTTCATTTTTTTGGCAGTGCTAAGGGATTGAATTCAGGGCCTTTGCGTGGAGCTTTATCTCCAGCAATCCTCTTCTTTGTGGTACTGAGCTCTTGAACATGGGGTCTTTGCACTGAGTGGCATCTCCAGAACGTTTTATTTTTATTTTTTTTATTTTGAGACGGTCTTGCTAACTTGCTAAGTTGCCCAGGCTGGGCCCCCACTTAGGGTCCTTCTGAGTCAGCCTGCCACAGTGCTGGGCTTACAGGCATGCACTACCACAGCCAGCTCCTTTGTATGAATTTCTGGAGAAATAAGTCAAAACAAATCCTGATAGATTTGCTATATCTAAATTTGGGGTTCTATTTGAGTTGTCGTCACTAGAGATTTGTTCACTTGATTGTGAGATTTTTTATGTCCAACAAACTTCTTACATTAGAAACAGTTCCTATTTTTACACTTTTAGTGGAACATCCTTTTGTAAGATGAAAATCCATCTGTCCACAGGTCACTTCCTAATAACTTGCTAGCCAGGCATGGTGGTGCACACCTATAATCCCAGCACTGGGGAAGCTGAGGTGGGAGGATTGTTTTGAGTTTGAGACAAGCCTGGGCTACAAAGTGAGCTCAAGGCCAGCCTGAATTGCACACTGAGACCCTATCTCAAAAAAGACAAAAGAAATATTTACTTGCTAATTTGTGGAACTATAATTTTTATATATGGGGGTTTCTTAAAATCCAGCTGTATCTAATAATCCTGATGGCTGAATTTGTATAGTTTGCATGTTCACCATTGGTTGAAGGTCCTTACTTTCATTTCTGGCAGGTGGGGATGGGAGAATAGTTGTGAAGAAGTTTCTTGTTGAGAATCACAAAATAATAAAGTAAAAAATAAAGAGTTAAATCCCATGGATTTACCATAGGATTAAGATAGCTTACTTTGGGGCTGGGGATATAGCTCAGTGGAATAAGCGCTTGCCTAGCAAGCGCAGGGTCCTGAGTTCGATCCCCAGTACCACAAAAAAAAAAAAAAAAGATAGCTTACTTTGGAGTTCTAATGCCCTCACTCTGAGGTGCCCTTTCCTTATCTGTAAAATGCAAATAACCTGTCTCACTGTATTATTTTAACGGTTAATGATATTTATTTATTTATTTATTTATTTATTTTTTTGCGGTACTGGGGATCGAACTCAGGACCCTGCGCTTGCTAGGCAGGCGCTTATTCCACTGAGCTATATCCCCAGCTGTTAATGATATTTCTTATAAGGGATTATTAGCATAATGTCTAAAATGAAATAAAGTTGAAAATCCTCAATAAATTATACATCCTCCATTGTACCCATGTGTAGATACCTCAATGTTTATAAATCTCCCAGGGGATTTGCCTCTGGGTGAGAGGGATGTGTCTGGCTTCTACTTCTGCTGTATAAGGAGTAACTGTCCCCTTTATTTTACTTTAGCAAGTAAAGCTGGTGGGGGGCAGGGATATAGCTCAATGGCACAGTGCCTGTCTGGCAAGCACGAGGTCCTAAGTTCGATTCCCTGTATCAAAAAACACAAACAAGGAAACAACAAAAAAACAACCAAAAAAAAAGCTGTGGGAAGGAGTTACCTCAAGCTTAGGATAAAGAAAAGGCCAGGAATGGTCCAGTGTTTTTATACACTTGAGGTATCTACCAGTCTCCCCAAGAAAAGAATTCTTGCCAGCGTGGACCCAGCACCATTTCACAGAGCCATAATGTACACTTGGTGTGGAGTTTTCTGGTTCTGAGTTGGTAGAAAAAAGGAGGCTCCTTTGACTCACCGTTTTGGTCTCTGAGAAGTTCCTACTTTACACTTTTTCTGTCTCCTTTATTCAGCTTTATTCATTTGGAATCCATATTTTTAAATAAACCTATAGAAAGAACCAATGTGGCACACACTCCCCACCCTACCAGCCTCTTCAGTTCCTCTTCTACTTGGTTTCTGAGGAAGGTATGTCCTGCAAACAACTTTTTTGATGTTTGCATTATTTAAAAACAATAGTGTCTTTCTTCCCTGGTTGCCTAAGGATCAGCCACTATTGTAGATGACACAGGAACTATTCTGACCAGGAAGTTCATCACCAACTGACAACTACAATGGAAATGAATGGTCAATGATATCCTTTACCTTAGGAAGACAATCATAGAATGGGAGAAATTTAGAGAAAATTGGTCAAAATGTAGAAAACCACACTAGATGTTATTTTTGTACTTGGATTCAGACACTGTTTTGGTGGCGATAAGATGATTGGTATGATTTAAGGCTCCTTTGGCCATACTAAGAAAAATGAACCCAAGTCTAGATTTGCAATGAGAAGAAAGACCTCAAGAAAACGGCAGGAGTGAGAACAGGATGAAGAAAAGTCAGGAGGACTGAGAAAACCAAGGTTGGTGCCGCAAAAAAGGAACAAAGATTCTTCAGTCATTAGATCTGAGGGACTGTGTAGAGTTTTCACAAGAGGATTAATAGAACTGAAAAACAAAAACAAACTCACAGGCAGGGGTGTGACTCAGTGGCAGAATGCTTCCCTAGCACATCCACAGCCCTGAGTTCCATCCCCATCCCTACAAAAAACAAACAAACAAAGAAACACACAAAAATATATACATACATAGTACACGATCTCGTAAGCTCTAAAACGCAGTAGTGAGAGTGGAGAGTAGACATAGGTTTTTCATTGTTTTCAATGACTTATTCAAGGGTGGCATTAAGTCTCCTTTCAGTCTTGGGTTCTCTTTAGTGCTTCAAGATAGGGTAAACCCTGTGGAAAGGACTCATGTTGAGGTGAGGAAGTTAGACATCTCCTCTAGCTCCTTCACACTAGATTCACACCCTTTCTCAGTGAGACAACACACAGGAGATTTTAACGACATCCCTGCCAATGAACGCTCCAGGACTGCTAAGTGCAGTGGTGGCCACCTAAGGTGGGAACCACCTGAGGGTCAGGCACCCAGAGAAGAGTTTCCCACAAGGCAGGCTTTGTTGCCAGAGGTGATGGTTTTCCAGAATGATCCTCTTTCTCAGGGTTTGTTTTCTTCAGTAGAACAAAAGAAAGGCTTTGGTATCACAACAGCATGGCTCCTCTGCATGGTAGGTGGGCCCTACTTCAATGGGTCCTCCTGGGCTGAGTTTTGAGGCTGTTGGTTTGCCATACTATTCCAAGAGTCATCAGGTCTGTTTTCTTCCAGGTACCTTTTTCTCCTGACAGGAGGAGGCCTGCTGGCCTTGGCTGCCATGGGTGTCTACGCCATGCTTATCTTCATCCCTGCGGTCTGCGCCGTGATTCTGGTCTCCTCACTTGGCCCATGGGAGGTCCACAGGTGGACTTTCTTCTTTCAGATGAGCTGGCAGACCCTGTGTCACCTGGGTCTGCACTATACTGAGTATTATTTGCAAGAGCCTGCTTCCCTGAGGTAAGGCATCTTGCTCCTTTGATTGCTCTGAGGTGCCTGGGCTTTGCTGGTACAGTGGGGAAGAATTTGAGCTCTGGATTTGAATCCTAATTTTTCCACATTTGAAGAGTGTGGTCTTGAGCGAGTTATTACATTTCATACTTGATCTGTTTTTTGGAAAAAAAATACAGGATAACAATATTTGTCTTAGGGGCTGGGGGTATAGCTCAGTGGCATAAGCACTTGCCTGGCAAGCGCAAGGTCCTGAGTTCGATCCCTGGTACTGGAAAAAAAAATGTGCAAAAAAAACCAATACTTGTCTTGCAGCCAGGCATGTAGTGCCTGCTACATAGGAGCAGATGCAGCAGGATCAAGGCCATCCTGGGCAACATGGTGAGACTTCATCTCCAAAAATAAAAAATAAGTAAGAAAGAAAAGAAAAGAGGGAATAGGTAGTAAGAATCCAAAGCCCATAGAAAAGGCCTGCCTAGGCATGCCATGTGCTGCCCTCAGCACAGGCAGTTTAGATAGCCAGCCAACAAACACTCTATAAATCCATGGTCTACTGTGCTACCTTCCTGTGGTGGCAGCTGCCATAGAAATTTATCTTCATTCAGTCATTTCATTGCCCCAGGAGGGACAGTCACCCACTCAGAAAAGACAACAAACAAGAGCTAATGACACTCTAGAGAAGTGTTTTGCTGTGTTAGTGAGATGGTCATTATTAAGAAAATAAATATCTTTGTGCTCTCAGGGTCTCACATTCCTGGCTCTCTCTGGTTATTAGGTGCATGGTCTGTATCACTCAGACGAGAACCTGATGCCACACTAGGTGGTTCACTGGATTCTAACCTACCCTTGGTCTCCTCTCTTTTCCTTTCCATCCCTACCACACCGAGAGTCCCGTTGTCATTACCAAAGGCTTCGAGCTTGTTTCTTGGAGGGAAAGGCAAGAGAAGCGGGGCGGCAGGTGGGCAGGACGTAGGAAGTCCTGAGTGGGACGTGGTAGAGCCAGACAGAGGCTGGTAGGGCAAGTTGAGCAGGGTCTGGCTGGATGGGGCAGAAAGCTGATCCAGACCTGAAGTGAGAATGTCCATGTAGTCTTCTGGAGTTACTGCAATAAACCTCCATAGACTGGGTAGCTTAAATGACAGAATTTGCTTTCTTCACAATTCAGGAGGCTAGAAGTCCAAAGGAAGGCTGTTGGCAGGACTGATTTCTTCTGAGGTTTCTGTCTGTGCCTGGTAGATGGTGCCTTCTCCATGTCTTCCCTCTGCATATATCTGTGTCCTAATCTCTTCTTCGAAGGACACCAGACATACTGAATTAAGGCCACCTCTCTGACCCTCATTTTAATTACATTTTTAAAGGTCCTCTCTCCAAATCCAGCCACACTCCAAGGTACTAGGAATTAGGATTTCCAGCACATGAATTTGGGGGGAGACACAGCAGAAGGTGAAGTAGCAGGGGTTGGTGGCACTTGGAGGCCGCCTTGATTTGTTTAGATAAATCGAGGGAGTTAGGTTTCCTTCAATCTTCAGGCACAAACAGCCATGGCTGGAAGGAAGTACTGCTCTGTCTCTGTAGGACAGCGTTCCTGATTAGAGAATGTGTCCCTGTAGCTTCCACTAACTGTTCTCCACAGTCATCCATCAGCAGGACCTGCGGTGGTGAAGCAGTAAGAGTTCAGGTGACAGAACTCAAACTGCTGTAGTCTCAGCTGAGCACAAGCCCCAGACCATGCAGAGCCCCGCAGCCAGAGACTGGTTTCTAGTGAAAAATCTTCAGCTTCCTGTAGTCACTTGAGTATTCAGTTATTGTTTTGTTTCTGTGGCAAATTTCCCTCAGGCCTCTAATCACAGTCTTTATAATCTATTCTTAAAATACTATAATCAGTGATTGCCTACAGTTTTCCTCTTTCTTTTATTTGCATCACTGATCAATGATACACATTCTACCATTTACCTTTTCTTGTGGTAGCGGGGGTCAAAACTAAGACCTTCACGTTGATCCCTAAACCATTATTATTATTGTTGTTGTTTTGAGACGAGGTCTTGCCAAATCACTGAATTGCCCAGACTGGGCTTGAATTTGCAATCGTCTTGTCTCATGCTTCCAGCGTGCTGGAACTACAGATGTATACCACCACATCTGGCTTCACTTATCCCTGAATCCTGTCTGAAAGAGTAAATGGACGTGAATTAATCCAAGGGTCTTTGTGGGACATGATTTGCTCTGAGGTCATGTATGGCATACTGGAATGGGAGTGATAATAAACACAGAATGTGTTCATAATAAGAAAATAAATCTCTTTCAGGTTCTGCATCACTCTTTCTTCCCTCATGCTCTTGACTCAGAGGGTCACATCCCTCTCTCTGGACATTTGTGAGGGGAAAGTGGGGACAGCAGCTGGAGGCCTCAGGAGCAAGAGCTCTTGGTCTGAGCATCTGTGTGAAGCTCTGCCCTATTTCAGCTACTTTCTCTTTTTCCCTGCTCTGCTGGGAGGCCCTTTGTGTTCTTTCCAGAGATTTCAGGCTCGTGTTGAAGCATCGAGCTGTTTGTGTGGCTGCTCTTTCTGGGCTCTGACCCAGAGGGGCCTGCAGATTCTTGGACTAGAGTGCCTAAAGGTGGCCCTGAGAGGTGTGGTGAGCGCAGGAGCAGGACTGACTGACTGCCAGCAGCTTGAATGCATTTATGTCCTGTGGTCCATGGCTGGGGTCTTCAAACTCACCTACTACTCCCAGTGGTTCCTGGATGACTGGCTCCTCCATGCAGCCGGCTTTGGGTCTGAGTTTGTCCCGAGCGCTGGTGAAGAGGGATATATCCCTGATGCAGACATCTGGACACTGGAAACTTCCCACAGGCTATCCCTGTTCACAAGAAAGTGGAACCAGACCACAGCCCGGTGGCTGCGCCGGCTGGTGTTCCAGCAAAGCAGGGGCTGGCCGCTGTTGCAGACCTTTGCCTTCTCGGCCTGGTGGCATGGGCTCCACCCAGGACAAGTGTTTGGCTTCCTGTGCGGGGCTGTGATGGTAGAAGCTGACTATCTGATTCATGCCTTTGCCAACTCGTCTATCAGATCCTGGCCTCTGAAGCTGCTCTATAGAACTCTGACCTGGGCCCACACCCAGCTGATTGTTGCCTACATAATGTTGGCGGTGGAAGGCAGGAGCCTCTCTTCCCTCTGGTCCCTGTGTAATTCCTATAATAGTGCTTTTCCCATGGTATACTGCATTTTGTTTTTTTTATTAGTGAAGAGAAAGCACAAAGTCAACTGACATCCTTCCTTGTCTTTCATCTTATCCACCCATGAAACAATTTAGGAATTGAGAGATAATGCATGATGCTGTGTATGTTTCAACTTTTCCATAATAAAATTTTTTGCATATTAGGTGGATACACCTAATGACTTATCATAAAAATCTAACTTCAAGAAGCTACTCTACTGCTACTGAAGATACAAAACAAAACCACAAGATTTCTCTCCTTCAAGTTTATTTTTCTAAGCGTGAAAGCAAAGTTTAAGTAATGTGTAAAAACACAAGGGGACTGAGGACACACTTGAGCATTTGCCCAGCATGAACAAGGCCTTGGGTTCCATCCCCAGCACTGTAAAACCAAACAAAAAATAACACAAGGTACAGTAAGCCACATGGGAAATGGTGATGTGTGTATATACACACACACACACACACACACACACACACACACACACACACATATACATATACATACATAGCTCCAAAATTTGTCTAGTTGGCCAACCTGATCCTGGAATGTGAACTTTAACAATAAAAGCTGATCGTTAGTCAGCTTTTCGTCACTATGTTGATATACCTGAGGCAGGCTAACTTATGAAGAAAAGGAGGTTCACTTAGCAGTCAGTTTTTGAGGTTTGAAGTTCAAGACTAGGTAGCTCCATTGGTTTGCCCTCCAGTAAGGGCCCAATGGTAGATGATGTCACATCAAGGAAGGGGTGCTTGTGGGGATAATGGATCACATCTCAAACAGGAAGCCAGACAGGTGGTGGGGCCAGGATCCTGCTTTTTAATGACCACTGTGGGGAACTACCAAGAGATTACCTGAAAACTGCCTTAATCTCTTTGGAGGATAGACCCTGAATTGACTTAGAGACCTCCCATTGGGCTTTACCTCTTCAGGGTTCTATTACCTCCCAACCTCCCAATATCACCACCCTACTACCTACTCCCCATATCACCACCAGGCCTCCAACCTATGGGCACACAGGGGACATTCAACTCTGTCTAAGCCACAGCAAACAAACACCAGACCAAAACTGCAATGACATTATCACATTGGATTGTTACATCACTACCCAGAGGTGTGAAAATTTTGGCCTAAACTTAGAAATTTGAAAATTTGGTCTAAAGATAGAAAGGTTACTATCATTCCCAGAGGATAGGTGGAAATCCACCTAAGGCTCGATAACTACATAAGTCATTGTTAAGTACAAAACTGACTTGACATATCACATACAGTAAGACAGCTAGTGGGATGTAAATGCTATCTAACATAACTTTGAATGTGGATTTCATTCCTTTTCTTTGGGATATCCTGAAAAACTCTCTGTTCCTTCCTTGGGGACATAGCTCAGTGGTAGAGTGCTTGCCTAGCATGCTCAAAGCCCTAGCATCACAAAAACTCATAAATAAATCAGGAAAAGAAAAACAACTCCCTCAAAAGAAAAAGATATCAGTATGCCATGTAATACTGAAGCAAGTCTTTTAACAAACAATCCATGGTACTGCCACTGTGGGCAGCTGTGCTATCATATAATGATCGGATTTTCTTTAAAGCACCTTTAAGTCCACTTATTTCTTTAAGATTTTCCTCCTTCTAAGCAATGGGGAGTGATAAAATTGACTTTGGTTGACTAATTATATTTTATTCTAGCATTTACTAAAAGAAACACCTACTTGCTCAAATGGAAAAAAAAGCCTGTGCGCTGCTTAAACTATGTGGTTCCCTAGGGTGATATCTGTCCCACCACAAAAAGCATTACATGGGGAGTGGGAGGGTATAGCCCAAAGTGTGAGGCCCTGG
Source organism: Dinomys branickii (assembly GCA_004027595.1). NCBI lineage: Eukaryota > Metazoa > Chordata > Mammalia > Rodentia > Dinomyidae > Dinomys > Dinomys branickii. Next base: position 66,176 of record PVLD010003564.1, on the reverse strand, counting down.
GTTCATTCTGTAGCATAAACACACACACACACACACACACACACACACACACACACACACACAGAGTACTGTACAAGCATCTAAGCTTGTTATGTGTTCAAAATCTAGCCTTTTCACTCTTTTCAAAATGTAAAATTGCAAATAAGCTTTTAACCTTAAAAGCTGACAAAGGTGGTACTAAGTCAGAAGTTACAGATCATCTAGAAAGTGAGTAACTAACATCCAGACAGACAACCCTGATCTTTGCACACAGAACCTTGTTCCACCAGCAGCAACGGTCATGAGGGGCAGGGACGGCACAAGTCTTTGGTGTTCTTAGAACAATGCGGTACCATCTCTCTCCAAACTTGAAAGCTCAGAGGCGACAAGGTAGACAAACAGGGTTTCCCAGAGCTGGGAATAATCAAAGGGCCTTAAAAAAAAAAAAACCACTAAGAACATTACAAACATGCTGCTGAAATGAGCATCCTTAGACTATCCCAGCAAGTTAGGGTGATGGTGGTGGCATGTGGGAGGAGACTTAAAGTTACAGCATTATTTATTATGGAAAAAAAAAACTTATTCAACACTTAGGGGGGTGGTGAAGCAAATTATGACTGACTATCACAGAGCTATCAAAAATGAATGCCTTCCCCAGTGCGGTGGCACATGCCTGTAATTTCTGCATTCAAGAGGCTGGGGCAGAAGGATCTGTTTGAGTTTAAGGCAGCCTGGGCTACACTGTGACTTCAAGGTCAGCCTGAACTGCACAGCAAGACTCTGTCTCAAAAACAAAACAAACAACAAAAATAAAAACAAAAACCAAATGCCTTGTATGGGGTCATTCTGAGAAGCTGTCTACACGGGTGTGTTCAGTTTGTGAAAACTCTCCAGTGTGCTGTTGGCTTGCACACACCTCCAATTCCAGCGTTCAGAGAGGTTGAGGTAGGAAGAGAGCAAGTCTAAACCCAGCATGGGCAACTTAGTGACTTAGCAAGCGCTGTTTCAAAAATAAAAAAAATAAAGAGGATGTGACTCAGTAACAAGGCTCCATCCCCAGTACTGAAAAACATAATCAAGTTGTATATTAACGTGTGAAGCTTGATATAAAAGTTACACTTCAACTTCTGGGAAGATGGTGACCGGGTAAGCAGCAAAGATCCTCTTGGAGGATCACAACCCAGACACTGGATTAGGATTATAGCAACATGAGAATGACAAGAGGGAGAGAAGTGGGCCCCCTGGTACCGGGACTAGAAATGAGAATCGAGGCGGGGGGTCTCCCCGTGGGCTTCATGAAAACCCTGAGAACCTGGACTGGGTCCCGGGGAGTGCATCGTCGAGGCAGAACCCGGTGGTCTGTGGGGGTGCCCCCGTGGACTTGACTGGGCCCTTGGGAGTGCCTCATAGGGGTGAATCCCGGCAGGCTGCAGGGGAGACCCCGAAGGCTCGACCGGCCTCCCGGGAGCGCCTCACCGGGGCAGAGCTCGGAGGTCTGCGGGGGTGATCCTGAGGACTTGACTAGACCCCCGAGGGCCTCGAGGGCTTCTTAATAGGGTGCTGACCATGGTGTATGTGGTTCCCTGCTTATGTACCGTCTTTGAGGATGGGTGCTTTTCCACCTAGTGCCACAGTACTTTGAATGCACCTATGTTTGTTATGGTATAATCTGAAGCAGCCATGTGCCCTCCCCAATGTGAGAGCTTGAGGGAGTAAATAAACCAAAAAGTACAGTTATTATCAGAGGGAAGATGACTGACTGGGTGGGCGAACAATGGAGCTGAGGGTGGAGAAAACTGTTTGATTAATCACACGTGCCATTATTTGTATAACAGGATAACAAAAGTGAAGATACCATTTTGTAATACGGCATGCATTTTTAATTCCCCAATATCTTCTCTGTAATTGTGTATTTCCTTTACTGTTTTTGAGATAACTGAGTAACAAATGTGAACATAATATTATGTATTACAGCATCCGCTGTCAGTTCCCAACTATCTTCTCTATAATTTTGTATTCCCTTATTGTTTTTGTGTTATTAGGGTTTATATTCTTTCATTTTTAAAATAAAACAAGTTACACTTCAAAAAATTAGCTGAATACTTTTAATAATTAGGGAAATGCTTCTAGGGAAATGGTAAAAATTTTAAAAAGAGGTTGGTTTAAAAAAACACTTTAAAATGAAATCTGGCTTCCAGATCTATCTTCCTGTTGATGATCGAAGGTAACTTCTACTCCTCTGATGGATGGATGGGGGTGGCCCCTTTGTGCCCTTTTGATGTGCATCTTCAAGGGAGTATGTGGCTGAGCTGGACAGTATAAAGAATAATGTTATTTGAGGGAACTGATCTAAGGAAAAATGCCAGAGTGAGAGATGAAGAGCCAGAAACCGTCTGTCTGCACAGCAGAGAACATGGACCCAAGATGGCAGCAGAAAACATGACTATGTCTTCCTCCAGGCCCCGTTTCTACTGCTGGGACTTAACTCTTTCAGTTTTCCCCGGATGCGGTCATTGGCAGCTTCGGATTCCTTGACCCCCATTACGGATTCTGTCTCTCCCAAGCCCCTGACCACTCTTCTAAATTCCCTTGCCCCTGACTAGTCAGTTGCACTGGCTTATTAACCTCTCATTAATTTTCTCTTTGCTCCGGTAACTGGACTTGCTATTTTCTTTCTTTTGCTTGAAATCTCCTTCCCCAGTGCCATGCTCTTGGATTTCCAAAAGCATAAATAAATAAACTTTTGCTTCATGAGTTTCCTAGCCACAGGTATTTTGTAACAGCAACAGGAAACAGACGAGGCAGAATAAACAATCATCATCCTAATTAAAATGCCATTATTAGGTCATCCATTTAAGTCACTTCCAACAGCTCCTTCTTTACAGTAGTATAGAATACAAACCCATGGTGTAGGAAACTTGATTCTCTACCGTCTCTGAGCTTCACACTAAGAGGTGAAGGGACAGTGACTACATTTCATCTAAACTTTCCCCAAATATTCAACAGCACTCTTTCCAACACATTTCAGAAGAAATGGGAAAGTGAGCATTGTCTGTGGCATTTTCTTCCAAATTGATTCTGACGTTGGCACAGTTGCCCCTCTCTGAGAATCAGGTGGATTGATTCAATTCCATTCTACCACCAATCAGACCCCAGTAATGCTGTCTTGGGGCCTACTTTTCTACTCTGTTGAAAGTGTGTGTGTGTGTGTGTGTGTGTGTGAGAAACAGCCTTTAAGACTGAAGATCTGGCTGTGTAAGTGACTGGACAAGTTTTCAACACATTAAGCAGGCAGAAGTGAAGCATCCCTCTCCAGCTTGGCTCTCTGATCACTCAGCACGAATTTTACAGGGAGAAATGAAGAAAATCTGCAGGATGGCCAAGGCTCATCGTGAAGAACTAGCGTTTTCTCGAGTGTTTCTCCCACTGTCTCCACCTTCTAAAGAACAAAGTGATACTTTGTGTGGCTCATTTGTCACCTTGTCTGTAAATCAGCTTTTTTTTTTTTTTTGGCGGTACTGAGGATCGAACTCAGGACCCTGTGCTTGCTAGGCAGGCACTTATTCCACTGAGCTATATCCCCAGCCCCCTGTAAATCAGTTTTGATTGTACTATTTCTTATGCTACTTTGTGTCTGTTTGTTAATATGTTTTTGTGCTTTTACTTAAAAAAAAAAAAAAGAGAGTAAACACTATTGCTGTAGTGCTAATAAACCCCGTAACTTTTCTTTCTTCCCTACTTTTAATTTGTTGTTCTGTATTTGGCAGCTAATGGCATATAATGTTAATGTGCGTTGGTCCTCATTTCCAGAACCAATTCTTAACAGCAGCTAGAGATGCCGGATTGTTTCTGAGCGAGTGTCTTTGCTTCATTTGTTTCTTTCTGTACCTATTCAGAAACACTCTTAAACTGCACTTGAAGTAAGTGTGGATGTGTGCTTTCTTTGCAGGGAGTTCGTGTAGACCATATAATGTAAGTGTAACCAGGGTTTAGTCAGTCGAGCGGCCAAGCTAAATACCTTAGTTCAATCAAAAGCCTTAGAGAAACACAACACTCTGAAGACATATAGGGTGGTGTTTCCTTACACCCCCAACTTTCCAAAGCGATGTTTTTCACAACTTTACTCCTAAATTGTTTAGAATTTGTGCTTCCCTGTAGAAAAAAACAGTGTTGAGTCCTAGGGCCACTCATTGTAGTGAAGTCCGGGGAACATGTTGCTTAGGACAGAAGAGGCAAGCAAGGGAATTCCCTTCCAATTCTTTAAATATATAGCTGACCCTAAGTATATTTTATTCCTGTAATTTCTTTTTCTATAGTTATATAAATGTGTGGACTTTAGATACTGATCCATATAAACAACCTATAAATTGAATTTTATAGGGAAATTGAAACTCTAGCTATTAAAGCATTCTTGGAGATTTTTTTTCAGGTATAATGATCATATTGTGATTATTTTGTTGAAGGGTCCCACTCAGAGATATATGCAGATAAAATGCTATGTCTTAATCTGCTTCACAGTAATCCAGGCAGGAAGAAATGGGAATATGTGTGGATGAAACAGACTGGCCACATGGTGAACGCTGCTACAGTTCTGAAGCTGCTACAGCTTGGGGCGAAGGGGACAGAACATCACGCCGCCTGGGGGCTGGGGTGGTTCTCACCAGTCCCTCCTGACTCTACCTAGAAATTACATTTAAGAGCAAGGGAGTCCTTTCTGGGAGGTGGAAATGGAGTAGAAAGTTGAAGGCAGAAAAGTGGGAGAGGACTAAAACTGAGAAGGGAGAAAGCGGCTCCAGGATGGTTCCGGAACACAACTGCTCCTTTGTGTCCACTCGGGATCGGTTCTAGGATCCCTGGTGGGTACCCAACTCTGCAAAAGCTTAAGTTTCTTAGAGAAAATAGTGTATTTTCACATAATACACAAACATCACGCATCTCCCTGGATATTTTTAGGTCATTTTAGGCTTGGTGTGGCGGCACATGACTATAATCCCAGCACTTGGGAGGCTGAGGCAGGAAAATAACCATGAGTTTGAGGCCAGCCTGGGCTAGAGAGTTCAACAGAACTTCATATAGAGGCCTTGTGTCAAAAAAAAAGGTGGCTGGGCTGGGGATGTAGCTCAGTGGTGGAGTGTGTGTATAGCACGCAGAAGGCTCTGGGTTCAAGTCCCAGTACTACCAAAAGCAAAACAAAGAAACCCACTCTAAATTACTTTATACTATGCACCTAATATAATGCAAATGCTATGTAAATAGTTGTTACACTGTAGTTTAGAGAATGACAAGAAAAAATCCATGCATGTTCAGTACAGACTACTTTTTTTTTTCCAATATTTTTGATCCATCCAGTTCATGGAATCTATGGCTGCAGAATCTGAGATATAAAGTGCTAGCAAGCATGGAACATGAAGTTTAGGAACAGAAGAGAAATAAGGGAAAAGTGACACACAAAAAGAGGTGAGTGGTTTTGGATTTTACTTCCTCCATTCTGAGATCAGTCTTGGCCACGTGACTTACTATGGCCAATGAAACGGGGATAGAAGCAGAAGGCAGAAGCTCTAAGAGTCACCATGTGGGTTTCACGGTTAGTCGTTGTCTCTGCCAAAAGACTGGCTGTGTACTTGACAGCTTGGGTTCTGGAGACAATATCGCAGGCGTAGCACCACGGCCAGTCTGTGATGGACGTGCAGTGAGAAACAGACCTTTGTTGTTGGTGTCCCAGACATCTGGGAGCTGTCTGGCATGGCAGCATAACTGTACTATTCTAACTAGGTGGCTTTCCTGTTCACCAGCAAGAGGCTCCCGGGTATTCGGACACACCATGTCCTCAACAGTCAGCACTGCAATTTAATCCTCTGGTCCCCTACTCCTTTCCACCAGTGATTATTCTAATAGGGAAATGAATAGCTTGATGGCTAGAAATATTTAAAAACCCTGCTGTTTAAAAGCATGTAAATTAAAAAAATTTTTTTGCTCATTTAGTTGTTATAAAGAAGACAAACTCGGATGTTTCTGACTATGAAAAACAAGATCTTCCTTCCAAACTAGTGAAGGGATGTGCTGATTTTGTACACTATATGGCTTCTGGGGGCAGCGGATGGCTCCAATTCCTCAGTCCTGTGTGAACAGGGAGCTTCTGCTCATTGTTCCCAAGCTGTAAATCCCGTGTTTTCTTTTCTTCCACACCCCTGCAGTTTGGTGACTCTGCCTAGCTGCTAATCTTTCATGGAGATCCCCAGCCTGGACCACTGGCTGCCACTGTGTGTGCAACCCCACTAAATGAGAAGCAGTTTTTGTGTGTTATGGGTAAAAATGTGCTGCTGAGCAGGATACCTGGTGGCTGGTCTTCTGGACTAGACAGTCCCACCTTTGCTGCAGCAGGGTGTCTGTTATCCTCAGACCCAGCTGCAGATGGTAAGAAGGGGCTGGTGGCATATGGGGAGACGCGGAGATCTGCTACTCTCCCACTATCCAAAGTCATCCCTGTACGCTGCCTAAGGTTCCTTCTGCTCTTGGGTTCCACCACTTGCAGTGATGATGGGCACCCCTGGCACGGCTCCTGCCTTTTATGGTTTCGCTCCCCCATGCTTGCTGTAAGCATTCCAGGAGGCAGCTTCTCTCCAATTTGGTCTCTTTTGTTTTTATTTTGAAAAGAACTTAGTTTCAGATCTACCAGTCCTTCCCCTTGTTTTAACTTTGACAGTGTATTTCCCTCTTCTAGAAAAAGAAGTCTTGGTGCACGATTGGGGGAGGGAAGATGCAGGTTCTTTATTGGAAGCACTGGTCACAGCATGCTGGCAGTTTTACCAGATTATCAAGAAGCCTTCCTGATTAAATGGAAGTACGCAACAAATAACTGGGAACAAGCTGGTTACACCACTTCCTAGAGCTCCTACATGACTCAGAGTGACCTTGCCAGCACAGTATTTTATAAAGACTGCAGATACTTTCAAACAGATTTGTATACTTGAGAAGAGGAAACTGCTCAGCAGGACAAGGAATTGGTAAGAAACAGCAAAAGCTTTTTTCTTTTGCCATGTTGGGATTGAATCTGGGGCCTTGAGCATGCGTGGCAAATGGTCTATTGAGTTATACCCCAGACCACATAGCTAATATTTAATTATCACTATGTTTGTGAGCCCTCTGCATATTACATTTAAACCCCACAACCACCTTATAAAGTACGTACTAAAGTTACTCTATTCTCATTTTACAGGTGTGAAAAGGGAACAGAGAGATTAAATAACTTGGTTAAGGTCAGTGTGTCAGCTAGCTTTCCACTCTGGTAACAAAATACCTAAGACAATCATCTTAAAAGGAGAAAAGGTTTATTTTGGCTCATGGTTTCAGTCTAGGGTCACTTGGCCCTGTTGCTGTGTGCCTGTACACAGGGAATCATGTGGCAGGAAAAGCTGTTTCACTCATGGTGGTTGGAGAGCAAAAAGAGGAACAAGGAGATGGTGTTCCAACATCCCTTCAAGGGCACACCCTTCAGTGACTGTGCTCCCACCACACTCCAGCATCTTCCAACAGCTGAACGGGCTGGGGACCGCGTCTTTAACACATGGACTTTGGGGGAACATCCCACTCAAAATGTAACAGTCACATACTTACTGTCAGTAAGAGCTAAAAGTCCAGGTGGTCTGATTCTAGAGCCCACACGGTAACTAACCACTATGCTGTCATGATGCTACTGTGTCAACTTTCAAGGAATTTATAGAATAGTTATAAGGTTAAAGTGTCACAAGTATCAGTAGTATTTTTTGATGAAGATCTGAAACAAGGCAAAGCACAGCAATTTTAGGTAATAAATGGGTATGATGGACATGTGATCAATAATCTTCATTATTTTTCTTTAACTTTCCCTATTACTTGTTCACATTTCTGCCCCTGAAATATGTCAGAAATCTGGTATTCATTCTTGAATCATTTTCTCACTAAAATATCTGCTTATTCCTTTAAAACAGAGATTGACCCTCACTTCTCATATCTCCACAGCATCTGGGATCCAGAGATCAGTAGTTGTAATAATTAAGACATTCCTATACCACTGATGCTGCCCCAATTGCCTTCTGAGCTCAAGAAGGCTGCACAAGAGCACAATACCAGCAGAACACCGCTCTGGGGAACCCACGCATCTCCATGGCTGTGTATGAGCATAACACTGGCCAAGGTCACACAGATAGCATAGGATTCCTCTGATATATTTTTGTTTTTGTCTTATTTAATTGCTCTGAGATCATGCGCTTCAATTTTTCTTCTGTTTCCCAATACTCCATTCAATGTTGTCATATAGAATACAACTGCCACTGGGAACAGAATTTTTCTAGATAAAAAGCTTAAACCAAACATGGGGTTTCAGCCAAACCATCTCAGTGACACAGCCAAGGTGAAACGGATGTGAAGGCCAATGTGTTTCTACTTAATTGGGCATTTCTCAGTACCTGGGTTTTTTTATTAATATATTTTAAGTACTGGACTTAGGTAATTACTAATTCACTTGACAAGTGATAAATACCAAGTATCAGTTCTCATATGAAGCATGGTTCAAAACCATCTTTTAAAGAATGTTTATGAGAATAATGCCCTTATCTTTGAATACTATACTCACAGATTTTTAGAGCTGATTTGTACGTTTTGAAAGTTGATGAATTACACTATGACAAAAATAAATTAAATTCACCTTAGCCTAATCCTAGAAAGCTGTTTCCAGTTGTTTAGAAACAATTCTCAAATGTTTGCTGTTAAGTAAACCTAGCTTTCAGGAAACACTTGTTCTATTTTTGGAAGGTTCCCAAATCTAGGCAAGTTCACTTACTTTTATGTTACAGCTATATATACATGTGATGTTATGCAATAAATTGATAGATCAAGACAAAGATACTTCTTTTTGTTTCTTTCTCTTTTTTTGTCTTTTGGAGACAGGGTCTTGCCATGCAGTTCAGGCTGGCCTTGAACTCACTTTGTAGCCCAGGCTGGTCTCAAACTCACAATGATCCTTCTGCCTTAGCCTCCCGAGTGCTGGGATTACAGGCATGCTCCTTCACACCTGGCAAGATACTTCTGATACTAAATGCCAGACACATTATAAACCAAGATAAATTCATGGCAATGTTTTTACAAACAACATGGAAATGCTCAGATTTTTTTCTTAATATTTTATTCTATTTAATGACTTCTATTGTAAATTGTAACAAAGCTTTTCTTTCGTATTAGTCATTCTACTGTCTCCTCAAATTAAAAAAAGAAAAAAAATCCTAATTTCTCACTAGTACTATTCTAAATACAAACAGATAAACAATTATAATTGAAAAACCAATGTCTTATGGTCATGATTGTTTGTGAAATTTTGTATCTCCCTGCCTTCTCTTCCAAGTGGAATTTATAAGTTGAACTTAGATCTGAATTGTTGTGACAATAGTGTGTGGTCCTAAATCCAAAAATGATTTTAAAAAATATTCTCCAACAGACTGGAAGCCAGACAAAAAGTACAAAATTTTTTGTGAAAATGAATGTCATTTGTAGACTTTTTGTATTAAAAATAAATGGTGAAGGGAGATATAAGACCCAGAAAGAAGGTAAAGATCTATGAGTTTCTTCAGGTTAAAATAATTCCTACATGAAAGTGCAAAGAATTTGATTATCAAATGGTAGAGAGCTGGGTGTGATGTACACATGTATAATCTCAGCACTTGGAAGGCTGAAGATGGAGAATCACTATGAGTTCAAGGCCAGCCTGGGCTACAAAGTAAGTTCAAGGCCAGTTTGAACTACATAGAGAAACCCTGCCCCAAAATGATAAAGGAAAAGGAAAAGAAAAACAGCACAGAGAAGTTGATTATAAGGCTTCTGCTGCTGCACAGCACAGTGATACATCACTTATCTCCCACAACCATGGATTATCGAGCAGGCTGCCAAGACAGATATTTTAGAAAAGTGTTTTAGTAGGAACTTTTCTAGTTTTTAAGTTTTTAGAAAACTTTTCTAAAAAAAGTTTTCAGTAGGAAGAACAAAGCATTCATTAGTACAAGAAGTAGGAGATACCCTAATGATTAGATTATTAGATACTCTAATTATGTCCATTGATGCTGTGTGGTATACAAAAACGTGAGCATGGTTACCCCATTTTCCATTCTTTCTAAATACTATAATTAGCAATCAGAAACCCATGAAACTAAGGACCTAGAATAAACAATTTTAAGAAAAGCCAGGAGTAACACAATCCAGAAATATATAGTTCACTGGCTATCTATGATCAAAGTCCTAAATTACCTGCAAAATGAATGTTTTAATATGTTGTAAGAAAGAACAAGTGTATGATCCATTTAATACTTTCATCAAATGGTTAAAATAAATCCAATAGTAGTTGTTAATGACTTAAACTTCAGGCAATGTTCTCCTTAAGGTATTTTTTTCCTGGGAATGCCATAAAATGAAGAAACTGAGGAAAATAAGAATGCCTAATCTTCAGTGAAAGGACAACACAGACTATGAATTTTAGATTTTCCATCAATCAATTATATATACATCATAAAGTATCCCTAGGGTCTACAACGCATCTACTACTTAATAGTAATGGGGCGCCGGGTGTGGTGGTGCACACCTGTAATCCCAGTACTCAGGAGGCTGAGGCAGGAGGATAGTTGCGAGTTCGAGACCAGCTGGAGCTATAAAGTGAGCTCAAGGCCAGCCTGAACTGCATAGCGAGGCCCTGTCTCAAAAAGACAAAAAGCAATGGGCACTAGTTAAGTTTGATATATTTAGTTATATGAAACTTATAAATCCAGTCACATTCAATCTACAAAAACTTCCCCCAGTATTGAAGATTGAATCAGGGGTATTCTGCCACTGAGCTACCTCCCCGCCCTATACTTTTTTTGAGGCCTCACTAAATTGCTCAGGTTGGCCTTGAATTTCCAATCCCAAGTAGCTGGGATGACATGAGTGCACCACCATGTCCAGCTTTTTTTTTAAAACAGTACTAGGATTGAACCTAGGGCTTTGCACATGCTAGGTACATTGTCTACCAGTGTGCTACATCCCCACTCCTTCTAAATATTCTAAAATATATTTTAGAATCTGAATTAATTTGGTGATTATCCTCAAAGTCATGTTAGGGAACATGCACTGAGAATCTAAGCTTTTCAAAATATATAAAGAGATTATAATTAAAATAATTTGAGACAAAATGAATGTTTGACAGAATAGTATTTCTGTATTATTTTCTCTGTTCCTATTGTATCACAGAATAGTTTAAAAACATCTTTAATGTTTGCAATGCTTGTAAAAAGGAAATTTTTCTAATAACAAATAAACCTATAAAATATAAAGTCATAAAGCCATTCTGAAAAATAGGTTCTTAACTTTTGATCACTAGTAGTCTTTTTTTTATGTAACAAAACTTCCATGACTGTTTTTGTAAAAGGTTAAATAAAAATTCCACTTCTCCAGATTACCAGTCCTTTTACTATAACACAAATTAATGGGGCATTGTGGTGACATTTATTACTATGGTTTCAGCTTTATTTCTGCATAGCTTCACTGTAATATCTGTTACTGTGCTGTCAATTTTACTTTTGCACATCTGATGCTAATGCACAGTTGCCTTCTATCACAATCTTAAAGTGGTTAACTCACTTCAACAATTGAAGTGTTTGTAGCTCAGTGGAATAAGTGCTGCCTGGCAAGCACAGGGTCCTGAGTTCGATCCCTAGTACCACCAAAAAAAAAAAAAAAAAAAAAAATTGAAGTGTGAAGTACACTTCCATTCCAAAAACATCCACAAACTAAAATGCATAATTTAAAATCTTTATTATTTTATCATCAAAAGTCAGTGCATATTCTATGGCAACTTCACATCTTAAGTAACTAGCCTAGAAACCAGAGACAGCAACTGTGTCAAGCTAGAGTGCAAGGTCAAAGACACAATGCTGCCAAAGCAATTAGTGTACAAAAAGAATATGCAGGTGTTAGAAAAAGAAAGTGTCTATGGCCAAGTGAGTAAAAACTAGCAGTGCACTGCACTGACATTCTAGAGGAACAGAAAATGGGAAGAACCAGAGGATGCACTTTCTAAAAAAAAAAAACAAAACCAGTAGACCACAGGCACAGAGAGTTCCAACTGTATCACTAGCTAATTCATGCATACTTGCAGTACTTTATAGCCTCTTGAGGGCTGTAATGTTCATTATATGGCAAGCCATTCCCAGCCTAATGGGCAAATGGCATAACCACAAGCAGAAATTTCACACTGCTTCCCATCTCACAGCCTAAAGAAACAAAAGTTGGGACAGAAAACACAAAACACAAAAACCTGCACCTTTAGGCATCTTTAGTAAAATGCAGAACAACTCAGAATTTGTTCCCATGTTCTTTTTTTTTTTGTGGTACAGGGTATTGAACTCGGGACCTTGTGCTTGCCAGGCAGGCGCTTATGCCACTGAGCTATCCACAGCCCTGTTCCCATTTTCTTGAGAAATAAACTTAAAGCAACAAAAGACACCTGTCTTGATTACTGTTTTGACTGAAGGCAAAACAATTTTTATGTAAATATTCTGAAGAGACATACAAATATCCTTAATGAAATACTGTTAGATCAACTTGAAAATTTTCATAACTGGCTCCTAAAAAAGGTACTGATAATTGTAAGATGTAAATGACCACTACATTTTGATCATGCCTGGCTACTGGAAATTTTTTGGTCAAGTCTGTGCCTGAAGGTGCTATACAGCTAGATTTGGCTACTCTGTATTAATTCATATGATAAATATCTTTCATAAGGAAATAGCAGATCTATTATTATGGAATCAAACAAATACAGGAAATATGTCTTAAGTATTTTAAAATTACATGACATAACCTAAGAATAAGAACTACTCTTATCATGGTCTAAATCTTAAATTGTTAAAGCAGATTATTTGCAAGACTAACAAGTCACTTGTTAATCATGGCAAGGCTTTATGAGGTGGGGGGCACTTAATGTATGAGATAGCAATTATTTTCCAGATAAGTTAAACAGTTCTAAGTGTTATTAAACTGTATTTGAAAAGTTCTTTTACTTAATATATACAATGTACAAAATAAGTTAAAAGGAGGAAGCAGAGGAAGGTTCCTGGTATATATGATGCAAACATACCAATTTCCCTCATCAGTAGTTCCATGTATGTCCATTTTACCCAAGATAAAACACAAAAGGCCAATCAAAAATTTCACTTATAAATAGAAAAGGCATTCAAACAATGGAATTTCAACGTTTCCCCCCCACACTGCAACTCACTCTACTCTGACTATAATAAACATAAATAATGGCATCTCAAAAATCTGTTTCTACATCCTCACCTTAAAGTTTAACATAAATTCCTCTAACAACTGAGAAGAAAAGCACTCCTTTGTAAGAATGCCACAAAATTATTTTCAATTCACAAAACATTGGTCTACTAGTAAAACCAGCAACCCTTATGGAGGGCATGGGCATTATACTCGGGCCCTCTGAGGTATAAATGCAGCTGTATTTGCACTGAGTAGATAGTCTATAAGGTATGTCAAGGGTCTGCACGTTTTGCATAAAAGTGGGAGCAATATTATCCTGAAAACTTACTTTTTGAATTTTTTTATAATAATGAGGATTAACTAAGAAAAAAATACTTTAGCCCAGTAATATAGCCAGAGGAATTCTGAATTCCTAACCAATGCAAATGGTTATCACATTTAAAAAATATTTAACACTGCATTTGATAAAAACAAGGCCAAACAAGAAAAACATACAAATATTTAAATCCAGCAGGACACCACAAAAGCATACTATAGATAAGTGTGAAATCAGTCAAGCTTTTCCGAGACAGAACATCCTTTTAATCCACTAGCAAGTCTCCGTGAAAAAAAATATGCGCACAATAAAAGTGACAAGGGAACACCTAGGACCCCCGAGGCTTGCTACGCTGTGTATCGTTACTGCCTCATCCCTCGTACGCGCACATGGCCAGCAGATGACAAGAAGTCCCTCTGACAACAGTTCAGTAACTTCCTTTACCACTGCTGCCAGCTGAAATCATCATTGCTTCCGAAGACCAAGAAAAAGCCTAGTATCGTTGCGAAGATGACGGTGTTTCCTGTGAGAACAAGCGCACAAGCTCCCCACTCAATCTATGGAAATGAGACATAAATACTTGGTTAACAGACATAAAAAACAAAAGGAAAATAAAAAGCAAATCAAGGTTCTAACTGTATGCTGATCCTGATCTAAGGCAAATATGGTTTGTAACAGCTTTTACAGCCCTGAACCCTTTAATGTACCTTTATATGGCTTTTATTTACCTTTGGTTCCTTTAAAAAGACAGAAAATTATGAAATAATAATTATTCAGAAACAAGCTTATATTCTGGGTTCTGATGACACAGCATAGAATCTTACTATGTTTTTCTTAGACAGAAATTTGCTCATTCCTAGTGAAACTAAAAATCTACTTAGAGAACAGATTAGATGTAAATTTCCAGAGGTGAAAACACACTTGTGCACACTGTTTCCAAGGGGCTGGGGAAACCATCACGATCTCCACCTTCCAGGGCAGCCAGCCATCTCCTTCCTGCCTCTCTAGAGATGGTGGGGTAAACCTGGGTTGATGGGTCTGGGAGCAGAACCGAGCGTCTGCAGGCTGGCCCTTTCTCCTCTTTGGTACTTTCTTACCTGCACAGCACACACTTCTCCGGTCTTCTATGTTTTCAGTTCCACAGGGCAGGCTGCTGTGTGCTCAGCACTGAGTGAGCTAATGGCTAGGCATTAGCAAGCCAAGTGCTGTATCCTTTTATGAGTTATCGAGAACAACAAAAAACTAAGATTTTAATCTTTATTTTCTTGGCTGCTATGTCTCTCATCTCATTTTCATGTTATTAAAAACTAAAGTTAACACAGTCCAAAAAAAATTATTCATAGAAAAAAAATATATGCACTTACCAGATGTGCTCTGGCAAATACAATGGGGAGTCCAAAAGCGGAGACAACGATGCCTGTTGTGAGAAATATTGCAAGTTCCTTACAAGCATTACTCATAGCATCTGTGTCATCCACTAATCTTCTTGCTATGCAGTATGGAATAGGTGAAAGGACGTAAAAAAACAGAACAAAGAGGGGCCAGTATTGGCTAGAAAAAGAAAAATAAGTTAATTGTAGTTTTTGCTATCTATGTCATTCTCCTACATACAAAGTAAGATTTTCTTTTTATAAGGACCAAAGGAATATTGCAAAATAACAAACAAGGTGGTGCAGATGAAAAGTGAGTAACAAATGGAAAATTGAAATGTGAAACATTTGGAGTTACAGTATTGTTGAAATCTATGACACATTTTTTAAAATATTAAATAAAAATTTGATACACACACACACACACACATATATATAACAGTTGGCATCAAGGCCCTAAATTCTTTTCTTTCCGCTTTAGGTTACAAACAAAAGAAGTATATGAAAAATGAGAACATAAAAAAAAAAAAAGAAAAAAAAAGAAAAATGAGAACATAAACACAGTCAACTTTTGAGATTCATGCCTCTTGGTGTAAAGTTGAAAGCCTTAGCTGGGCCTTCCTTAAGTCACTGGGAACTCCCGAAATACTGAAACTAAAACACAGGAAACTCGCTGAAAGTAACTCTGAAGATTTCAGTCAGAATGTAAGTTTGTTTCAGTAAAAACAGCTCATTTTTAGTGCTGTTTGTTTAACTGTATTGTACCAGTGTCATTTCCTGCCATGGATAACTATAGTTATGTAAGATATTACAACTGGGAGAAGCTGTTTGAGGGGCCCAGGGAAGATTTTTGTACTATTTTTGCAACTTCTTGATAATCTGTAATAGTTTCAAACTGAAAAGTTGAGAAGAAACAGACGGTTTTTAAAACTGCCTTGAATAAATTACACGTTACAATGGAGACTGCTTGTACTCAGGGGCTTAGGGTAGGTAATAAGATCTACCCATGCATTTTCCCCAAACATTTCAAGCTGTTGGAGTACATACTTAAGAGAAAAAATTTCAAATAATACAAAAGCACAAAAAGCTAAAACTAACAGTTCCCCAAACCTTCCCTGCTTTCTTTCTCACCTCCCTGTGCAGCTTCTTGGCCCACACTTGCACAATCACATAGAGAGAAACTTTAAAAGAGTAACTGGATTACTGCATTGTTTTTTCATTTAATATTACCTTGAATATTTATACATAAATGGTTTTATAGCTCTTTCTCATTTGTTAAGGCTTCCTACGATTTTCAAGGATGGACATACCATAATTTAACCATTTTTCTTTAGATCAATGTTACACATGTGATATCATCAGTTTTCCTTTTTGCTATTATAAACAAGTCTATCACAAACACCCATGCTCTCTTCAAACGATATATATTTTTGCAAACAACTGTGAGTGGATTTTTGTGCAAAAGTCTAAGACGTAGAAGGCTAGGCAAACAACTACAAGCAAACTAGTCTCTAAGCAAACTGAAATTATTTATACTTTAGACCCCCCACCAAAGTACCTAGCAGCACCTGTCTGCCCATATGTTTTGTCTTTGCCAATTTATTTCACTTAATGTTGCAGGAGGCTGAGTATATTTTCATGTGCTTATTAGCAATGTGTAGTTTTCAGGTTTGTTGTCCATTTTTCTACTGAGTTGTCTTTTTCTAATTTATCTAAATATTAATTATAAAAAGTTCTTTCTAGCCTAGAAAACGCCACTGTCTATACCATTTCTTAAGTCAATTGTGTTCTAACTCTGCTGATAGCATTTTCTGTAAAGATCTTTTTCTTTTCTTATATGTAATGTTACAAATATTTAATGGTGCTAAAAACTAAACAATAGGACTGAACTGTGTTGCTATCTTGCTATTATAGACTCCATAGTAGTCAAAGAACAGATAATAATCAACAACTTCTTCCTATACTTTGGTGTCCTAATCTTTACAAGTAAATTTTAAGTGATGATTTTTAAAAAGGTTTGTGTTTGGTGAGCATTTCTCTGCATTAATTTTACATTAGACAATAAAACATTTTTACAGCTTCAAAACATTTTTACAGCTTCCAAGTAGAAATATTTCACCCTTAAACACATTCTAAATAAATTATTCTATTTATTCTAAATAAATTATTAAGAGAATAATTTTACATACTTGTATATTGGAAGGGCACATCCAAGCATCAAAAACATCAGCCCAATTGCTCCTCCAAAGGACAAACTAATCAAAGCTGTGAAGCAAATAAGAAGTGCAAGAGATAATATCAGTTAAACTATGTTAATATTGTTTTTGCTAATGTATTAGCATTATGAACATTACCAGTTGTGCTAGAAGCAAAACAAAACCTCCACAACCTAAATGTATGAGTTGTCACCAGGTACAGTGGCACATACTTGTAATCCTACCTACTCTGGAGCTAAGCTGGAAGGACCACAAATTCACAAGGACAACTTAATTTAGTAAGACACCATCTCAAAAGTAAAACTAAAAAAGGGCTGGTGATGTAGTTCAGTACCATAGTGCAGTCATAAAATGTGCAAGGCCCTGGATTCAATCCCTAGCAACACACACAAGCATGCAGACAAACATGCACTTCAAGAGCTAAGTTATACAGGAAGAATAAGTCTTCTGTGGCATCTTCAAGACAAAGTGATACAGGTTGTGCACCATCCATAACTTGAAAAGTGAAATCTAAAATGTTCTCAAGTCTGAAGATAATTATTATTACAGATTTTGCACAAAATTACCTTGAGGCCATCTATGTGAAGTATAAATGAACTTTGTATTTAGACTTAGGTCCCATCCCCAACATATCCCATTATGTAGATGCAAATATTCCAAAATTTAAAAATCTAAAATCTGAAATGTTTTTGGTTGCCAGCATTTCCCATAAGGGACACTCAACTCATACTAAATTTTCAAGTTCAATCCCCAGTACCGCCAAAAAGAAAAAAAAAAAAAAAACATACTAAATTTTCAGAGCTTTTACTTACTGCTAGCCCCCCCCCCCATTGTTCCCTTTGTATTGAGTGTCACGGCCCACAGGATCAAGGTCTTCCAGGCATTAAGTGTTCTTATTCACTCCATTACAGTTCTGAAAAGCAGCTGTAGGGAAAAGCTACATTCTCAAGTTTACTGGAATTTAGAACCCTCGTCCTATGGAAAAACTCAATCTGCTTTTGCTTCTTGCAGATACCCACTCAACATGTGCCAGGCACATTGGCATGCGCTTGTACTCCCAGCTATTTGGGAGGCTAAAGCAGGAGAACCTCTGGAGCCCAAGAGTTCAAGTCCAGCCAAGGCAACATGACAAAATCCCCATCTCAAAACAAACAGAAAACCCAAAACTGATAGAAAAGAAGTTCAAAGGTATCTATGGTTAATGATTTTACTCAACTCACTCTGTTACAGATCTTTAAAGAGCTTACAAAACTATAGCTGGGGTTCCTCCTCTAATTTCCTAAAACCAAAGCTGCACAATAAAGGGTAGGTACAGCCCTTTTGTGGGGCCATTATTTTAAGATAGAACAGGTGAAATATAGTTTCTAAAGGTACACACAGCGGTATATTTTAAAGTTCTTTCAAGTAGTATGCCAGTAAGTAGAAGCAGCTTTCTTGAGTAGATGCAGTTCATCAATGACCTAGC
This sequence comes from Dinomys branickii, assembly GCA_004027595.1. Lineage (NCBI taxonomy): Eukaryota > Metazoa > Chordata > Mammalia > Rodentia > Dinomyidae > Dinomys > Dinomys branickii. The sequence goes on along the minus strand of PVLD010003564.1, from coordinate 47,561 downwards.
CATAAGTGAAGACATTATCAATTTAAATAAAGATAGCGTCTTTTTTCTTTTTAAATGATATAGCCTATTAACCATAAATGAAAAGTTGAAATTCAGAAAGTGTAAAAGATCTAAAGGTTAAGGCAAAAGCTAATACATACACACCAAAATTAATAGAGATGGGTGGCATTTTAGAACTAAAATGGTCCTAATCAAGAACACCCAGGGGCTGGGGGTATAGCTCAGTGGAATAAGCGCTTGCCTCGCAAGCGCAGGGTCCTGAGTTCGATCCCCAGTACCGCAAAAAAAAAAAAAAAAAAAAAGAACACCCAGACATGGCAGCTTGGAAGATTTGGTCTTCAGTTGGATCACTGATGCAGGTCATGTCAATCCTGACCTTGTTTATTTAGTCCTTACTGTTACTTATCATATTTTCAGCTAATGGGAAAAAAATAAAACATTTCATTTTACAGCAAATAAAACACTTCAACTTTACAAGGAAATGCAGCATAAAGTGTGAGGCAAGTACAGTACTGAGCTTATCCTTTGTTCTCTTTAGTTCAAAATAGGTCCTGAGGGTCTGGCCTGCCTGCCACCCCTTCTGCATGTCACAGCAGCCGGCCACCTTGCTCTCTGTGTACTTCTGTGACACTGCCCCTTTCCCTTTCCTGGGAATCAGAAGGCTCTCTCACCCACAGGGCCTCTGCACATACTGTCCTTTCCACCTCAGTCTCTCCTCACTCAGTACAGATTTACTGGAGCCAAAGCTGTAACGGGCGCCGTGCACACGACAGCAACCACACGCGGCCCCTTCACGCTCATAGAGCTGACATTCTTGCCCCACTCCTCCCATCTTCCTCCCAGTTAACTCCAACTTTTCCTTCCCATCTCAGCTCAACCATCTCTTCCTCAGTGAACTTTTCCAAACCTCCCAACTAGACAAATTCTCCCTACATAAATAATTTATTCATCAACTGAAGATACCTAAATGGCACGCATTATTTTTGCTAGTGAAGTCAAGCAATGAAAAAAAAAAACCAAAGCTCTTGTTTTTATGGAGGTTACATTCTGTGGGAACACAAAATGATTTTTTTAAAAAGTAAACAAACATTCAAGGATGAAGCGAAAACAAAAAACCGAAACCAGATCAGGCAAAGGATGAAAATGCAAGTCTAGACGGCCTAGCTTAGAGAAGTGTCTGATGAGGCGCCATCTGAGCAGGGCCCCCAGAAATGAGGGAGTAAACCGTGTGTACCTCGGGCAGCATTCCAGCCAGGTGTCCTCTTTGTACTGCATGCCTCTCCTTACTCAGTTATGATAACCGCAATTTCACACTGATTTTCACTATATTTGTGTTTCCTTCTCAACTGGGGAGAGGAGGGAGCAAGTTTCTCTGCCGCTGATGCTCATGTTTCAACTCCTAACGTTCAATTACCAAGTATCTGCAGAATGAATGTAGCTGAGTAGAAATGGCCCAGGATTGAAAGTTAGGAGCTCCTGGGTCCTGGTCCCTACTAGCCACTAGCTACTATCTAAATAACATAAAACTCTTAGTTCTTTCTTCTTAAAATGAGATGCTCTATCTACAAGGCAAGAAATTCTCTGACTGCTATTAAAACACATTCTGAGGGCTGGGGATATAGCTCAGTGTAATAAGTGCTTGCCTAGCTAAGCGCAGGGTCCTGAGTTCGACCCCCAGTACCACAAAAAAAAAAAAAAAAAAAAGAATTGCTACTCTAAAACACATTCTGAGAAAATAAAAGTATCTCAGGCTCTTGTAGACAGTAGGCAAGGTATTCTACCAGAGCCCTGGCCCCAGCGCCATCTCTCCACTCTTTGAAATGTGGTTCCAAACATCTAAGTCCACTACTGTAAATACTACAGTAACACCTCATTTATCATTTATCTAGAACACAGTTTACAATCCAGAGGAAGCAAAGGCCACTATAAAAAGATAACATAGATGTCACAAAGCCCATACACTACAGGTAACAATTTCTACATGTAGATCCTAAAGCTCTTATTCAGAAGTTACTCATTTTTGTGACACAACGGTCAGGTGTAAATTCAACCACAGTAAAAAGAATTTAAAGAATCATCTATGCTCATTTATACATTTCTCTCAATAGGTAATTCATGTACCCAGACCAAAATTCAGAACAGTAATTTTATTCCCCAAAGTAATCACTCTCATGTGTATTTTGTGAAACAAAATTTAAAAATATTATTATCTTCCATTCATATGCACATAAATGATAGGAAAAAGAGCTGAATACAAATAAGAAATGCTCTCCAAGACTGGGAAACATTTTAAGTCAAGCAGAAAAATCTTAAGAGCATTTTTACAGTAATCTTGGCCAGATGGAAGTGGAATTCAAACACTGCTGGTCTCTGAGGGTAGCTGTTTTATAATATAAAATTATGTTCTTATTGAAAAAGAAAGTCTAAATTTTTTCAGTACGTTCTTAAAAGTCCATTAAAAATGATTTCTTAAAAATTCAAGGAACTAAAAGTAGATACAAGGTTGAGGTATCAAAAACCAAAAAGCAATTTTTAAAACACAAATTAAGATGATTTTATTACAACTGCCATTAATATTAATACTGGAAAAAATTATTAATGCATTTATTTACACCCCAGGATCCAATTCCTTTCAAATACCACTCTATATTGAAAAAAATGAGGTGGAACTGTTTGGAGGAATCAAGATATTTTGGGATAATAGTTTACTCTAAAACCCAAGATTGAAAAGATGTTCGAAAACCATTTTATGGGACATCTTCCAGTCATACCAGATACGATAAAAGCCAGAGATTAAATAGATTGCTCAAAAATGTTCTCAAGACTTGCAAAGTTGCTTCAGTCTAACGAATTGAGAATGATGTGTCCTAAATGACACATCAACAAGGTAAGAATTTACATTATTAACCAAGTGATGCAATATTTGGAAGACAAAACTTACATTAGCCTTAGGGTAGGGATGGAATATCCCAATTATCCAGCAAAATGCTCTGGAGACAAAGTGTTGGTTGGTTCTGTGACTACAAAGAAATTCGAGTAAAAGGGGCCAGCGCACTAGCCTGGGAACTTTTAGAATATAGAATATATCAAAAAGAAATAGATAATTTCTATTTCTAAGTGGCTCAAGAAATCCTAATGGTCTCTAATTACAGTAGTACTCCTTCATATAAAGATGAAAGTCCAACAAGAAGAAAAATCCTGATAATCATAACCATAAAATCCTACTGAAACCAAAACTGTAAGTACAATTCTACCCGACACACTTTCACTTGTATAGTATTTACTCATACAAGAGCTTTGCAATTTCCTTCTTCAAGTCTGACTGACTCTTAATGATACTGAAGAAATGTGGAAAAAACGGCAACATCCAGCATTTTACAGCAAACTCAAAGATTTAAAAGGCTCTACTTTGGCTCGAAGGGAGATTACAAAGAATCCTAGTTGCTCAAATGACAAGATTTTATATAGGAAATAAAATGTTTTCAGACACTGAAAATAAACAGAAAAAAAGTAACTCTGGGAAAGCAGCTCAACTAAAGTCGACTTAAAAGGGGAAAACACTGCTCAGTCGTTCACTCTGCTTGGCTGCCCCTTCGAACGCGGCAGGTCCACGAAATCAAAGTAATTCGTTAAGAAGTAAGCAAAAAAAAATTTGCTTCTAATCACACTGACAAAAAAAAAATTGCTCAACAATTGGAACGGATGTAACAACGCATGAATGTGTAATTTTTCATGAAGCTGTACCTATTTTATCTTTTAAATAAACGAAAAACTTCTACATCTCAAAAACCTCAACGTGCAAATGTGGAGCAGGGAGGAAGCCGGGACTGTGGGGCGGCTCGGGGTCCACTGCATCACGCCACACGCGGCACGGATTCAGAGGACTCGATCACCAGCTTTAAGAAAGAACCACGTCTAAGCTCTTCGTGGGCGTACAACACCCTAAGCTCGCACTTGTGCCTTAAGTGGGGAACGACACTGATTATTCCACAACTGAGAAGCCTAGCGGCCTCGCCCCCGGGGAACCGCATCCGGCCCGTCTCGGTCTCTCAATCTCTCAAACTCCTGCCAAACGTGTCCGATGGCCCAAGTCGTCAAAGACTCCTAACGCTCGCCAGCATTCGGTGGGCGCCCGGGGGCGATAGGTGGGGCAGGCGGCTCGAATCAGCAGGGAGCCGGGCTGCCGCGCGAGCTGGGGCCGGGCCGTCCCGCCCCGAGGGCGCTGCACCCACCTCGCCCCGCGGTGGCCGGGGAGGGCAGAGGGCCGGGGTCGCCGCGCTCGGCCGGGGAGGAGGGGCGTGCGGGGGCCGCGCAGGATCCCGCCGCTCCTCCCCGCGGCCACCAGCCCTCCGGCGTCCCGCGTCTCCAGGCCCACCTTTGATGCCGGCCATGGCGGTGACGTTGCTTCTGGCTCCACGGCCCGAGGTGGCGGCAGCAGCAGCCAGGAGACCAGAGACGCGCGGCGGCAGCCAGACAACACCCGGAAGTGCGCGACGCAACACTTCCGCCGGCCGCTCGCGCTCGCGCGGGGTTGCGGTAAGCGCGTCGGCCTCCGCACCTCACGCTGTGTTCAGGGCGCCTCCGCGGAAGGCCACCGGCTGCAGGTTCCCGGCCCCGCCCCGGTCCGGCCCGGGGGATGTGCCGGCGCCAGCTCGGGGGTACCGGTCCGGATCGGGCGGAAGCTGGGTGCCAGATAGCGCATTCCCGGTGCCGCAGCCTCCCACGTTCCGAGGGGAGCGCCAGGGGCGGCCGCGCTTTGCAGGCGTGTGGAGTCTTTGGGGGATGGTTTGTGTTCTTTAAAGCCCGCCCGTCTGTTTCTCTCCGCCACCCAGCCTTGTACTACTGGGGAAGACTGGGTGGTCTGCGACTGGCTCCTAGGTTTCCTACACAGAACTGGAGTTCAGTTGACGGCTTCATAGACAAGAACAGCAGGACCCAGTAAAGGGGGGCGGGGAGCAGGGCGTTTAAAACAAATGCCATCCCCCGGGAACATGAATTCGCCCTCTTCAAGGTATTAAAAGAAAGAAGCAGACATCCCATGTGTTTATATAATCGTCTAACAAATACTTATTGTACTACTTCTTGGGAAGTGGGAGGCGCGGGGGCGATCAAAGCCGGGTGCAGTTCCTGCCCTCAGTTGCAACGTGTAGCATTGCAACAACGATAATTGCTAGTAAGGAGAATCGGAATATGCCACTCCAATATGTACCATTTTCACAAAGGATTATTTTTGAGCTGCAAGACATTATGAAACTGCAGTTTTAGGAGGAACTCTGCTTTCCCCTCTGTCGAAAAGCAGAAACAGCAGTGTGTTTCCCATTGTAAAGGCTGTTAGGGTAAACCGAGGCATAGTTGAGACCACCAATACAAGCAGTTTTAGCAACTTTGGAGGACTGTACTGTAGACCTAGTGCGGCTGAGACAAGGGCGAAAAGACCATTGGTCCCGGAGCAAGGGGTGAGAGCATGTTTTATAGGGGAGTTTAGATAGGGGGTGGGGGCATTGCGGAGGGAGGAGGTACAAAATGTTGAGTCTCTGAGTAGGAGGTCTAGGACTAGGTAATAGGGAGGTGTTGGGGACAGGGGCAGCTGGCAGGCATGGCACGTGTCTTGTGGTTTTTCGTGGAAGCAGCTCTGTGCAGGTTGTACTGTGTGGGGAAGCTGTGGTCTTGCTGTGTAATTCAGTCTGCCGGCCTGCTGTTGAAAGCAGCGCTCTTGAGGGTGTGAATAACAGACGACTTGGGCAGTTTCTCCTAGCTGGGTAGGTGTCGTTTGGAGACCTGACAAAGGATAAACCTGTATTTGTTTTGTTTTTTACTTGTATTTGTTAAAAACAAAAATTGTAATGCAAATCTTCCCATTTGTAAATTTTATTTTCCTGATTAGGAAGAAATGCAAACAGCGTCCATCTGAGTATGGATAAGCATTACTAAACTTCTACCTTTCACTAACTTTCTTTATATATTTATCTTAGCAAGACTTATTGCCCCTAGAACGGACTCCTTTCCTTTATCTCGTCACTTTTTCACCATGCACTGACATTTGTTAAAGTGATACAGATGCTCTCAGGCCTAGTGAAGTTTCATTTTGTATAGAAAATAAATTTTTTTCCCTACTAATCTGTATTTTGTGTTAATTCACAGTCTGAAGCACTGAATTTAAGAGTGTAGAGAAGTTCTATCCATTTCTACTGCAAGGAAAAAACGGGTACATATATAGTCCTATGAAGCCTTTGATTTGGATCTGCCAGGCAACATTCCTCCAAGAGAGAACAGAGGGGTGAGCAGAAGTGATGAATGTATAACTGGGAGAAAAGGAAAAAGCCACTGTGGGCATGGGGTGGTGTGTGTGTTTCGAGGGGGTGAACTTTGGCAGGAAATGGAGCCAGGAGCTGTGTGTGTTGAAGGAAGGTCATTGGGATTGCTCGGGTTGGTGTGGATCCTATTTTGGGTGCTGTTTTTCTCTATAATCAATGAAATGTTTTCAAAGGATTTTAAAGGTGGCAGGTGGAAGTGAGTGACAAAAGAATTGAATTTTTAAGGTTCTCATCAGACAGGGAAACTGACATATAAAACCTTCACGAAAGAATGCTTAGAAATCCTGTTTGTAGCCTGCTTTAAGAGAGCTACTGGGAAGCTTAAGGCACTATCCACTCTGCTTCCTTCCACTGTTCCCAGGGTTGAATTACAGTTTTTGTTTTTTTTAAAAAACCAGACCACTTCTTGAGACTTAATGCTTCAAATAAATCTATAGGTATCTTGTGAGGAAATTTTTTTTTTTCCTATTCGTTAGGGTAAAAAGTTCCATTATCATTTTCCTGTACCATGAATGCCGTGTTTTCTCACTTAAGGATGGTGGAGACGAAAACACAAAGTGCATTTGAATATATGCCATGGAAATGTGTGTGTTTTTTTTTTTTTTTTTTTTGTTGGAGGTTCTGCGGATCGAACTCAGGACCTTGCGCTTGCTAGCTAGGCAGGCGTTTATTGCACTGAGCTATACCCCCCCGCCCAGAAATGTGTGTTTAGACAGAACTTGGGAACTACTAGCTCCCTCCCCCAAGCCACTGAAGAGCTTTGTACACATCCATCGCCCCAGCTGTTCTGAGGAGTGGGGAGGTGCTGTGGTTTTTTTTTTTTTTTTTTTTGCGGAACTGGGGATCGAACTCAGGACCCTGCGCTTGCTAGGCAGGCGCTTATTCCACTGAGCTATATCCCCAGCTCCTGGTGCTGTGGTTTGAATGTGTTTCCCCAAGCATGTGTTGGGGTTGAGACCCACAGGGAGGTGTGCACATCACCAGTGCTGCACTCTCATGAGTGGATTCAGGTTTGAGGCTACAAGTTTCCTCTTTCTTGTTCTTTCTCAGTAATGTCAGGCCACACTATGACGCATAAGGTAGCCTTCACCAGCTGCAGCCTCATGGTCTTAACTTCTCAGCTCCCAAGCTCTGAAATCCCTGTTCTTTTATAAATTGTCCAGTCTGTAGTACTCTGTTATAGCAACACAAAACTTAAGACAGTAGACTTCCTGGAGAAGTAAATGATTCCTTTTGAAATGTCACCACGATACCTGTTCTTGTTTTGCACCATAGCTTTCCATCTTTGAAAGGAGGGATGGTTGAGGGGACACAGCTGATCAGTGGGGAGAGACATCTAATCAGTAGTGATGACTGTTGCTACAAAGTAATAGGTTCACATCTCAAGGCTTTTAGCTGGGCTCCTTGAGAAAAGATCATATTTAAGGAAGCTTTTACAGATATAGCTTCCACAAACCCCAAAGGTTAAGTGGTAGAACCTAATTTCCTCTTGAATATAAATATATTGGGAATTATGGTTGTCCTTGATGGTATCAGTGGGCAACTGGATTGTTTATTCTGTGAAAAGGTTCTATACAGTCTTTTGCTTCCATTCTCGTAGAATCCTAGGAGATTGTGGCTCCTTTAATTTTCCCAAGAGATTCTGTGTTTCTAGCAGGGAAACACTCACCCTTCTAAGATGCTGTCTAGGGACCAGTAAGTTGAGATCTTAAAACAATGTTTCCCAATGTTGTATTTCAAAGATCACTTACAACAGAATTTGTTAGGATGCTTCTCAAGTTACTGGGTTCCACTGCAGGTCTTTTGAATTAGAAATTTTATGAGTAGAGCCACATGCACCTCAAACAACTGCTGTGCAAGCTGAAGTTTGAAAATCATTTTCTGAAAAAAAGAATGTCAGAACTTTTTTGGGAGGAAAGTATTGAGCTTAGGGCCTTGGGCATGCTAAGCAAGTGCTGTACCAGTGAGCTGCATCCCTGGCCCAAGAAGGTTTTTTTAAGCAGTTCTCAAAGTGAATACTAAACATTAATGTTATATCCTTTGAATGTTCTCTAAATATTGTTACATAAAGTGAATCTATGTAACCTTTTACAATTTCAACCAAAAGATGGCTTCTTTTTTGCCAAAATTCAGATAGGTGAGAGAGAGAGTCCTTTTGGTTATTGAGCAGCTGCCACACAGTTGGTTCTTTAAGATTTATCTGATTTTTATCCTTTCCAAAATTTATAAACAGGGAATTATAAACTCTTACAGATCAAACCAGAGAAAACTTAGAGAAGTTTTAGAAAAATTTTTACTGTGGAAAAATAGAAATACTGTATATAATAGTAGTATGAAGAACTCCTATGTACCCTTAGCTACCTTCAGTTCTCTCTATATGGCCAGTGGTTTATTTATGCTCCCCATCCACTTCCTCTCACCCCCATATTATTACTTTTCTCACATTATTTTGGAGCAAATCCAAGACATAATTTAATCTTTAAAGGGAAGAGTTTGTCACAGAAACTGATTCATAATTGGTCAATCAGAAGTGTCATGGTTTGTGTCTAGATGTCCCCCCCCCAAAGCCTCATACACTTTTATATGGGCCTTTTTTTTGGAGGAAGCTGAGTCTAGAGTTTGTGTTTCATGGTTCAGTGCTGGGATTAAGGGTGTTGGGATTAAGGATGGGTGATTGCTGGATTGGTGCAATGACTATCGGATTGGTACTGCCCTGATCCCAGTAGACTGGATGCAGTATAAGGGACAGAAAGAGCTTGTCTTGCTCTCACTTGTTGCTTTTGCTATCGCCTGTCACCATGAACTATTGCTCCTCTGCCGTGTGCCACTCTGCTTTGGAGCCAGCCAATTATGGACTGAAACCTCTACGAACTGTGAGCTAAACAAACCTTTCCCCCTTCAACTTTGGGTGTCAGGTATTTTGCCTCAACAATGAAAGATAACTAAGGGGAGAAGCACAGGACACAACTTAAGACATGTGATTGGAACGTGAAGTGTATAGGGGTCTTGTAGGACTGAGCCCTTCTTTAACCTGTGAGATTTGACACTATCTTCCAATAAATAGTGTCAGAACTAAATTGACTTACATGATACTCAGTTGGTGTCCACCTGAGAATTGTTTGTTGTGTAGAGAAGTAACTCCCAAAACATCTGGTCATAGAAATGTTCTGGATTGTATTAGAGTAGAAAGGAGAAAAAACCCCTGATACTTCCTTTTACCATCTCTTATCATTTAGATCTTGTCTCTAACCATGGATTTGCAGAGAACCTTTCCAGGGTATCTTACTTGTCATAACACTTATTTACTTTTTCAAAGGACTTATTATTTATCTGTTGTAATACTGCTAGGTCTTTTTCCCATTACAATGTAGGTTAGTACAACTGTTCACATTTTGTTCATCACTGTGTAGACTGTACATGGCACACAATGAGATCTCAAGTAACATTTTCCCTTTAGTGACCTCGACAGTGCAAAACCCTAAGATCACTTTTTTCTTTCAGACTTCCAGCACCAGTGCTGCTGTTACCCATTGCCTCTATCAACTACCATATTGCAATTCATCTGGCTTTTTTTTCTTTTTCACATGAGGTCACATTTCAGATTCTTTTTAGGATCTTCTACTCCAGGTGCATACATTAGTGTTTCAATAATTTGAACCTGGGCCGCCGCCTTTGACATTTCTGATTTCCCTTTCTACATTATGTATTTCATTCCATTGCATTACAGATTATCTTCATATTTCTGATGTAAGTCCCAAATGTACCTTAGCTTTGTACTTAAGATGTATACATCCAACATCTGTACCTGGATGCCTAACAGTCACTTAAACTTAACATGTTGAGAGCAGAATTCTATTTATGGTGTTCTGATCCTGGTGGGTCCCGTCCCAAGCCCCTACTTATACTCCTCCTCTGATGCACTTTGCTTTAGCTGTACTGGCTTTCTTTGCTTTTCTAGTCCCCAAATTTTGTTTTATGTATAGTTGTATCCCCAGTGCCTACCATAGCACCTGGGAGGTACTGCTGTGTGATGGTAAGTGCTCCATAAAAAGGGTATTGGCTGAGTTAACAAATGACTGTTCTTGAAAACACAAAGGCAGGGCTTTTTTGCCTACTGTTCCCAGGCCATGAAAGCTGGTTCCCTGATTTCTCTATAGGATACTGATAGGTTTCCCACCCGAGACCTGCTCAGTCCTCATGGCGACAGTCCAATGCTGTTATAATGGTGCCTAGCACCTTCCCAGAGACCCCTGTAGTTTCTTCTTCCCAGCTGCCTTTGCCAAAGCCTGCATGAGCCAAACGTGATCCAATCCCCCTTCAGCACGTTATGCTGAGCAGCCTACATCAGCTACCCTGTGCCCCCTCCCCTCGGAGTGCACATAAGCTCCAACTCTGTCCTTTTGTCTTCAGAAAGCCAGCACAGCTGTTCTGGTGCTGATTCCCTCCGTGCCTGCATTAAACTTTTACCTCTTGCTGTTTATATCTCTTTCCTTCCCTGCGTTGTATTAGATTGAGTACCAAATTCTCACTCAATCAATACTTCTTTCTCATCATTCAGGCCTCTTGTTTCAAAGTCGCTTCCTCAGCAAGCCCCTCCCAGAATTTTCCTCCCACTCTTTATTGTATTACCCTGTTGTACAGTATTTCCATCAATACACTTATCACTACTTAGTACATTGTCTAATTTGTATGTCACTTGTCAATGTCAGCTCCCCAAATATACTGCTCTGTGCCTGAAACAATAAATGAATGAAAGAAACCCAGGCCCGTCAGACCTCAAAGCTCATAGAGCTGTTTTCTCTGGATGGTTCTTTATTTAGGTAGTAACCTCTCTTCTTGACATTTGTACATTTTCATAGCTTCCACGTGAAAGGAAGTATGTAAAGGTTCTGAGCTCTGAAACCACATATTTCCCTGCTACCATTTGCCTGAATCTTCCTTGTACCAGTTGTCAGGGACCAAGGCTAGGTGCTGAACAAAAATAGTTGAATAAAGGACGGAAACTTCCCTCGGTTAGATTATTAAGGTTTTGGAAATAAGTACGTAACTTGACTATACTTCCTAGATTTCGCGTCCCGATGGTCCCAACCTCTCACACCGCAACGCCTTCGCACTTAACTTCCCAGACTCATAGACTAGACGCAATGCTGCGCGTGCCTCTGGCCCTCAGTCCTGCCCACACATTTAGGCCCCACCCATATCCCTGGCCCCGCCCTTAGACCAACAGCAGCCACTCACCGCTGGCCACGCGCCGCAGCGGGACTGTCGTGAGACGGGCGCAGGGACAAACGCTGCGGCTGCGGCTCTGTCGTCAGCCCTTCCTCTCCCGCTGGCTGTCTTCTGTTTGTGGCGCAGCGGCGCGAGAACTTACGCGGCCCCGCGCGGGCCCGCGAGCGCCTAACTAATCGACGTGCGCCGTTCTCACCGAGCGCCATGGCTTTGACCGGCGCGCCAGAGGCGGCCGGGCGCTGCCAGCTCCTCGGCCTGCTTGGGCTTCTGCTAATGGTGAGCCCTGCGCTGTGCTGGGACGACCCTGGTGAGTGCTCTCATTTACCCCCTCCTGCCGCCTTCGGCGTTTCCCAGGCCACCCCTCAGCCTTTACGGCTTAATTGCACCCTTCGTCTTCGCTGCGTGTCTTGTACCCTGCCTGGACCCTTTGCGCTTCCGAATGGGACGGGGCGAGACCACTGCTCCTCGCGTGTGCCTTCTTCCTCCCCTGGACTCTCAGGTGGTGTCCACCTCGAGCTATGGCGCTTATTCGCTAGTCTCTCCACCTGGCTCGACACTCGAGACACTCAGCAGCGCCTCTTTGTTGTTTGGCTGTCTCTTGGCATCGCTCCCGGCTGTTGTCATGGCTGCCTGTTGCTATGGCTCCGCAGTTGCCCGGCCACCATTATTACATCTGCGTCACAGCAGACAGGGCCGCAAATCTGGGAGGTTGGTTAGCAGAATTCTAGACACTGCTGTTGCTGCGAGTAAAGCTCTGGCGTCTAGTTAAGGTCTGGGCAGTGAAGTGCATCGCATTGCACCAGCTTTTCCCGTTGTTTTTCACCGTGCGTAGGAATTAGATGTTTTTCTGTCTCATTTTTTTTTAGGAGATGGTACGTGATAAATGATTTGTAGGGATGAGGCATTTTGTATGTCATCAAAATGTAAGCAGTGACTTTTCATCAGTTAAAATGGCATCATTTTTGGTTTGGAAAAAAAATGGCCAAGCATGACAACCCGAACAGTATTGCATTTGTGAACCGACTGGACCTGCCAAGCTTTTGAATTTAAGCAACAGGTTTATTTCTCTTCGGTCCTATTTTCTTCTACCCGCTGAATGAGAGCAAAGGCACCGTTTCAAGCATTTCGGTTTGAATAACCCATTCACCGAGAATGTTTTATTACCATAAAAAGCCACATTAAGTGTCTACGTTTTCCTTGTATAGTCCTAGAAATTATAAAAATGAGAGATGATTAAAATCATAATTTAAAACCTGGAATGAAATATTAATTAGTTGAACCCTAATTCTGAAAAAAGGAAGTTCACCGATGAAGAGTCCAGGGAATTATTAAAAGAAAAATAACCACATTTAGATTAATGGCGCACCACTTCCTGTGGCTTTTTGTTTGCCTGCACACGCTGTAAAACTGTTGTTCTGGAACAAAAAGAAACGCAATGTTTTGCACAGTAATTGCAGCTGCAGTTTGTTTACTTCGAGGAACTGTTTTATGAAGGTATTTTATTGAGATGTCATTTATCAAATCTTTTGATAAAGCAACTTTATAATATACTTTGTTTGCCTTTGGATGCATTTACATAATCTTAGGTAACATAAAGCAGTAATTTGGTGGGAGGAGGCACCATTCTAAAGAGGTTACCTAAGAATTTTCAGAATTCCTGCGGGGCATGGTGGCACAAAGGTTGAGAACAGCCTTAGCTACAAAGTGAGCTCAAGGCCAGCCTGAACTGCATAGCGAGACGGTGCCTCAAAAAGACCAAAAAAAAAAATTTTTCAGAATTCTTTATTGAATGTAGTCTTACATTTAAATCGCTTTTCTGGGCTTTGAGACTATAGCTATGAATGAAGAAGAGTGTCTTGCCTGTAAACAGCATGTCAAAGTAGTGTGGACAGGATAAAGCAGAGTAAGGAAGGGGATGTGCAGACAGAAATACAGACTTTGAAGTAAATCTGCGTTGGGCAGGGAGGTCACTGTGAAGGTGACATTTGATCAGAAACCTGAAAGGAAAGGAAAGAAGTGACTGTGACATATTTTTAGAGGATCATAAGGGATAGCTACTGTGTGGAATGGAAAACAAACAAAGGGGAAGGGAAGGAGGGAAGCAGAGAGGCCAGTAAGTTCCAAGAATGGTGGCCATTTGGCCTAGGGAAGAGGAAAGTGTGGTGGAGATGGTCAGATTCTTTTCTTACCAGCTGGGAAAGTGGAGCTCACAAGATACCCTGATGAGTAACTGTAGGAGTGAGGGGAGGAGAGAAGACAAGAATTATTCCAAGATTTTGTTTGTGTTTTGTTTCGTTTTGTAGTGCTGGAGTCAACCCAGAGGCTCACGTATAGCTGGGCAAGCGCTGTGCCACTGAGCTACATCCCCAGCTGAAGGTTAAGGTTATTATTTTTTGAATAGTTCTTGGGGTTGAATCCAGGACCTTTGCCCTGAACTACATCCCCAGCCATTTTTATTTTTCCATTTGAAGACAGGATCTGGTGGATCTTGGCTTGCAGTCCTGCCTTCGCTTCCCTTAGTGTGCCACTGTGCCCAGCTTAACCCTAAGATTTTTGGCTTCAGCATCTACAAGTGTGGGTCTCCTATGCAGTTCAGGCTGGCCTTGAGCTCACTTTGTAGCCCAGGCTGGTCTTGAACTCACAACGATCCTCCTAACTGAGCCTCCTGAGCGCTGGGATCTACAGGCATGAGCCACCACACCTGGCATTACCACGTTTCGAGACAGGAAAGAAAGTCAGTGGAGTTTAGTTTTGTTTAGCTTAAATTTGAGATCCAAAAGTGGATTTTCGTTTATGAGACTGGAGTTCAGGGAATTCTGTGTTCCTTGACTGATGTAACTAGTGGCTTGGGAACATTGTGCTCCTCAACCTCAAGGCTCCAGGGAACAAAGATGCTGGTGGGGTCATGGTGTGATGCCCTGTGTGTATATATTTATTCTCAGTAATGTTTCTCGTGCTTGGTTACCTACTATACGTCAGCTACTCTGCCAGATAATTCTAGTAGGTTATGTCTAAACTTCACAACATATTTCAAGGTAAGGAAATTTAAAGGTGAGGAAACTTCTGCCCACATAAATTTAATGTCTTGACCAAAATCATATGGTAAGTTGGTGTAGCTAATTTGGCTCAATGTTCTTTAACAATCTCTGTCCTGTTAAAATAAATTCAAATCATTATTATTGTGGTTATTTAGCTTATTAATACAGCCTTTTTTTATTTTATATTTTTTTGATAGGCCCTTGCTATGTTGGCCGGGCTGCCCTGGACTTCTCAGTCTTCCTGCCTCAACATACTATGTATCTGGGTTTATAGGCATGTGCCACTATGCACAGCAGGAACATTTTCTTTTTTTTTTTTTTTTTGCGGTACTGGGGATCAAACTCAGGACCCTGCGCTTGCTAGGCAAGCACTTATTCCACTGAGCTATATCCCCAGCCCTACAGGAACATTTTCATTGTTTAGTTTTTTTTATATATGAGGAGATAGATTAGGTTTACATAGCATGTTTTATTTTGTCATTAGACGTTTTGGATCTTTAGCCTACAAGAATTAAGTTTTTATATTGTTTAAGTGCCTTTTCTTCTAGCTGCATGGTCAGTTATGTTAGTGCTTTGTTTTCTTTTTTTGAGACAGGGTTTCACTATATAATTCAGGCTGGCTTTGAATTCTCTTTGTAGCTTAGGCTGGCCTTAAACTTGCAGTGATCAACTCCCTCGGCTTCCCAAGTGGTGGGATTATAGGTGTGAACCATCACTCCTGGCTGCCATTTGTTAAAGTAGACATCTTTTTTCAATTAAAAAACCCATTTTATCTTATACTGAATTCCCACATCTATCTGGATTTATTTCTAGACTTTCTTTTATTCACTAGTCTGTTCCAATTCCATACTACTTTGATGATAGTGTCTTGGTTACTTTTCTCTGTTGCTGAGACAAAATACCCAATGCCCAGAATGAAGGAAGGAAAAGTTTATTTAGCTTACAGTTTGTGGAGGTTTCAGTCCATACTTGGCTGGTTCTGAGGCAGAGTGGCACATGGCAGAGGGCAAATGTTCATGGTAGCAGAGCACAGCAAAACAACCAGCAAAAAGGGAGGAATGGCAGCAAGCAGCCTCTTTCCTGAGTCACTGAGCCCAACCTCTAGACTCCCCAAATTGACACAATGTATCAACTATAACAATAGTAACTTTCATAATAATTAACATACTCTTTTTCAAAAAATTACCTATTTATAGACATTAATTTTTCCATAGGATCTTTAACATAATTGCTTTCCAGTTCCAAAAACCTGTATTGGAGTCCTGATTGAAGGTGCATCACCTTTGCTTAGGTTCATATATCTTTATCTTTTACACAGATTTTTTTGATTGATCCTGTTTATTTCTAGACATTTTCTTTATATACATCTATGTATGTTTTGTCACCAATTTGTTTAAAATAGGCTTTCTGTTTTTCTAACAGGATATTATAGGTATAGACAATTTTGGTAATTGATAACATGTACAGTTGTTTTATCAAACAAAACAAGGAAGTATTTTGGGAAGTTCCCTTAGATTTATAAGTCTAGAAACTCTACATACATAAAATAGTATCCTCTATTGTTTGTACCAAGTGTAATAGACACTACTGTATGATTCCTCAGTCATTCTTGCCCTTGTTTACTTCCTAGGAAGCCAAATACACCTTTTAGTACCATCTCTTGCAGCTAATCATTCTAGTCAGTCTATTGAAAGGCTTTCGGTGAGGAGATTTTAAATACACATGGTAAATTATGAGCCTTTATATGGTTTGTTTTCTTTTAGCTCTACTTCGGGTTGACATATTTCAGTGTAAATTTCAGACATCATAACAGGTCACCATTAAATCCTTTGGGATTTACCATTTTTTTAAAAGGAACTTTTTCTCATATGGTGAAAATAAGATTGTACCTGACAAAATTAATCCTCAGTTTTTAATATCAGGTAATTATCTTCAGGTAGCACAGTTGACGTGAAAATGTCCTTTATAGCTATTTTTGTCAAACCAAGACCCAGTCTACTACTATGCATTGCATTTGGTTGTATTAACCCTTAAGTCTTAAAAATCTGGGACAGTCCATTTTTCCCTGCTACTTGCTGAAGAGGTTGGGTAATTTGCCTATCAGAGCCAGGCTGGCCTCCAACTCGCAATCCCTCTACCATAGCCTTTAGAGTGCTGAGAGTGCCAGCATGTACCACCTGGATCAGCTGATCTTTAGGGATTTTAAATGAAAATAAAATTTTTATCATTTTTTCTACATTTATTAGCTAGCATTCTTCAATACAGTTAAAATTTCCCTATCATTGGATGCTATTTCTGATTATATTCTTACTGGAAAATCAGAGTAAACGTTTAATTTTTAATCTTTAAATACCTTCAAAATAAGGAAGTAGTTGTGAGCCACCTCAAATCGTGATGACAAGTGGATTTTTGACATTTACTTTGAATATCATTATGAATTCTTAGATTTTTATAGATTTCAACATAATTTACCCTACTTGCTGGTCAGTCTTTTGTTTTCAGTGTCTTTAAGAAGCCGGTCTCAGAGGCAGTCAGACAGGGCCAGGCCCTGGAAGGAGCCAATATGAAAGACAAGATACCTGTGGGCCAGACCGCAAGACCAAAAGACTAAACAAATGTACCCACGCACCTCCCTAGGGATAGACATCAGGGATTGATACTCTAAATAGGTAGTGATCACCTTGAAGTGTCCCTGACCCAGCCCCCACAGGAAAAGCCCCTGTTCTGTATTCATGCCTGCTTGCTATGTCACTGCTTCCCTATTTGATCCCAATTTAATCAATTTTACGTGAACAAGTTTTACTGGCTGACCATAGTTTTGTCCATTTCCCCTACCTTGGACCCACCTTACCTCGTGGTTTTGCTCTATAAAAGTCCCTAGAAAAGACAGAGTCCTGGGTAACCCTCTCGGGCCCCCCTTCTTCCCCTCTCTTGGACAGAAGCTTTCTTTCCCTCAATAAATATATTCTGCTCTTAAAAAAAAAGAAGTCTGTCTCTATCCAAAGATCATAAATATATTCTTGTGTACTTCTCTTACTATTTTAATTGTAATGCAGTATTTTTTGTAAGTCTTACAGTTTTTAATCACTTTTTGTACATAGTATGAGATAAAAATCTAACTGCCCCCTACTCATAGATAATCTATTGTCTCAATACTGTTTTCTGACTACTTTCTCTGAGCTGAAATGTCACTGTAGCCATAGTGAAAAGATTTATGTACCCAGAAGTCTCTCTCGAGTATAGTACTGAATTCCGTTGTTAATTAGTATGTCTAAGTCTGTGCCACTACTGAACTGTTCACATTATTATAAATTAACTTTTGGTATCTATGGCCCAGATTCCTTTCCTTTGTTGTTCTTTTTTTCCTTTAAATAGTCATAGTAACTTTTCTATATTTATTATTGCATTTAAGGTTTAGAATCAATTTGTCAGGAGAGGTTTATTGTGTGATATTCCCATCCATGTATAACATGCAATTTTCTCTTTACTCACTTTCCATTTTATGTGTTTAAATAATGTTTATAGTTTTTCATAACAGTTCTGTCCATCCTCATGTATTTTATAAATAACCATTTTAGGGTGCTTATTGCTTTCCCTACATTTTAAACTTTTTGTCTTCTATTTTATTCATTTATTTATTTATTTGCCTTTTTTTTTGAGACAGGGTCTCGCTATGCAGTTTAGACTGGCCTTGAGCTCACTTTGTAGCCCAGGCTGGTCTCAAACTCACAATGATCCTCCTGCCTCAGCCTCCCAATCTTCTATTTTATTTTGACTTATCTTTTTGAATTTTTTTTTTCTTGTTGGTGCTAGGGATTGAACCCAGGGCCTTGTGGGTGCAAAGTGTGAGATTTAGTACTGAGCTACACCCTCACCCCTATATTTTTGTTTTTTTCTCTATTTATTTATGTCCTACTTAAAAATAGTGAAAACAGGTAAGTAGTAAACATTTCTTTGTGCTCCACAAATTTTGTTTTTTTAAGAAGAAACTAAAACCTGATGTTTATAGGACTGTTTTAGTTGGATTGAATTGCCTTTAACTTGTGAAATTTGAGTGCCTTTGAGATATGAATTCTCCATTTACCACATGCTCTGCCATCTCCTGCGTATTCTACTCATCCAGCTTTAGCCAGTGATGTATTTTAAACATTTGACTGGCATTGTAAGGTTTTGAGTTTGCAGACCAATTCTAAATTTGTTTTGATGTCCATCGAATGCAAAGGCTATATTTATTTTCTAATTAAGTTAAAGCCTTTCTATTATTGTATTTTTTATATATATTTCTAGTTTTATCATCTCTTGATGAGAAAATGGCCTATAAATCTGTTTTTGGGAGAATGGGCCTTATTAATCTTAGTGGAATATATTTTTTTTAGGTAAAATATAAATGAGATTTGTGTCTGCTGACACAAAGAAATGTCCATGATATATAATTAAGCAAAAAGTGGATAAAATTCACTATATGATTTAACTTTTATGAAAATAAATAGTAATCATATTACCTTTTCGTATAACTGCTGAGTTTGATTCCCAGCACAGTGTGTGTGTGTGTCTGTGTGTGTAATTTTAAAAGGACTAATAAAATGAGTATCAGTACTGTACCTGTTTATATAATTGCTGGGCAAGCAAGAAAAAAACTGAGGAGAGTTTCTTACTAGGCTGTTAATTTCTGTTTATCACAGAAATATGAAATTAGAGACAGAGTAGGTTTACCTTTCTTTAAAAAAACTTGTGAAATATACATTTACAGATGTTATGGCTTGAATCTAGATCCCCCCCCCAAGCCTCATGTGGTCCTAGGTGGAGCTTTTCAGAAGGGGATCGATTCATAGTGCAGTGTTGACATTAAGGATGTGAGTGCTGTCTAGTCTGGATCAGATAAGGGACAGAAAGAGGCATGTCGCTTGCTTGCTTTTACTGTCTTCTGACTGCCATGAATGTTTCCCCTCTGTGATGCCTGTCTGTCATGCCACTCTGCCTTAGAGCTGGCTAACTATGAAACCTCAACAAACTTTGAGTCAAAATATACTGTTCCTCCCCTAACTTTAGGTGTCAAGTATTTCGTCTCAGGAATGAGGAAAGTAACTAAGACAATGGATAAAGACATGAAAAACATACATATAGGCAGAGCTCAGTAATAGGACACTTGCCTAGGCTGCTTGAGGTGCTGGGTTTGATCCTTGGCATAAAAAATAATATGTGTATGTGTAGTTTAAAGAATACTAAAATGAACATCAGTATATTCCCACCCAGTTAAGAGAAAGATTAGAAGCATTCTTTGTGTTCCTTTCTAAGCACATGGTCTGTTTTCTTTTGGCAACTCGTAGAATCCTTTTAGTCTTCAGAAATACCCAGGCCTGCAGCAAAGACACAAATTTTGTTTGTGTGTATTTGCTGTGTTTTCAGGCCTGAGTATTTGTCTTAGAAAGTGTGACAACTTACATCCTTCAGTGAGGTCTTTTCTTTGAATTATATACCTGAATTTACCCTACCTGGTTTCTCCTTTGTCCTACAATGTTTCTCGGATTTTCCTGTATTGGGCCTGTCATTTTCTTTTTGATACTATTTTTAATTTGTGAAAGAGTTCAAACATGTTTAATTTTCAAAATTGTGAAATATTTAAAATATTTAAACGTACAGCTGGGCATGGTGGGACACACCTGTAATCCCAGCACTTGGGAGCCTGAGGCAGGAGAATTTCAAGTTTGAGACCAGCCTGAGCTACAAAGTGAGCTCAAGGCCAGCCTGAACTGTGTAGTGAGACCTTGCCTCAAAAAGACAAAAAAACCAAAACAAAACAAAACCATATAGAAGTACACAATGAACACACCATGTGGTCACCCCCAGTTTTATTTAATCTTTATTTTTATCATGTTTGCTACAAATTCCCCAAACTCATTTAATGAAACAGTAGGGATAGAAGAGCCTCCCTAGAGATACATATCTGCATTTGTCGTTAATCATTCTTGTACATGTTTTTATATTACATACATTCATAAATGTTAATAATGTAAGTACTGTTTTGCCTTTTCAGTTTATATAACGTTATACTAAATATATTTTAGAACTTCTGTTTTGCCTAAAATGATTTTATCATTTACCCAGTTTGATACATGAGTTCTAATTCATTTTAACTGTTATGGAATATAGACTATTCCGCTGTAGGAATAGGTCAGAATGTATTAATCTATTCATTTAAATAAATATACTTGAGAGACTTAGATATTTTTGCCATTATTAAATTAACCATACTATTATCACATTATTGTACATTTCAGGTTATGGAAGTTTTTGTTCTTACTTAGAAAAAATTATGTAGAACCTGTAATGTAGGAGCATCTGACTTGAAATGAAGAGAAATATGTGCATCTGAATTTTGCACAAAAGGCTGGAATGTTGAGTTGCCTTTAAGAGATTGATGGATTTCTTAGTCATCTTCAAAGAGGAGAAAGAACATTTCATTTTGAACCTATTTTCTAAGACGAAATTTGACAAAAATTGCTTAGGATGACAAGATATTTATGTTTGACAAGATATTTACTGTCTTCCTCTGTGGTCTTATTATTTCAGACAGAATATTGTTGCGGGACGTAAAAGCTCTTACTCTCCACTATGACCGCTATACCACCTCCCGGAGGCTGGACCCCATCCCACAGTTAAAGTGTGTTGGAGGCACAGCTGGTTGTGATTCTTACACTCCAAAAGTCATACAGTGTCAGAACAAAGGCTGGGATGGTTATGATGTACAGGTAATATCTACTGCTACTATATCAGCAACAGTTTAATTTTTATTCAGTAAATTGTTTATTGGGATATTAATATTTTCATTATAAAATATATAATAGATCAATCATTTATACCATGGAAAAAACATTCTTTAAAAGAAATTAACTGATTTCAGAGCCTGGAAATAATCACTGGAAGTTTTGTACTGGAACTTCCTCCTACTATGTTAGTAAATTTTCATTTAGATAGAAAATAGAGGGGCTGGGGATATAGCTCAGTGGAATAAGCGCTTGCCTAGCAAGCGCAGGGTCCTGAGTTCGATCCCCAGTACCACAAAAAAAAAAAAAAAAAAAAAAGAAGATAGAAAATAGATTGTTAATAAGGTTGCAAGTTTGAGAGGGAAATGAGCGTTGATTCCTAGTGGGTTTAAGATTTCTTTCTGAGTGATGAAAACATCTTAAAGTTGATTGTGGTGATGGTTGTATAACTGTGAATGTACCAAAAACCACTGAAGTCTGTTAGTTGTATGTCTCAGTAAAGCTGTTATAAAAATGTAAAATAGTATATCTACATTTTGAGAGAGGAAGATACTTGGCATGAGCATATCAGAAAGGCAATGAAATCACTCAATGCAGTTTAGCTCATACCTGTTTATCATTAAGAAAGCCAGGTGTGGTGGCACACACCAACAATCACAGTACTTGGGAGGCTGAGGCAGGAGGATCACTGTGCGTACAAGGGCAGCTTGGGCTACATACCATGACTTTCATAAAAATCTAAAGACTGTAAGTAAATATGAAGAAAGCACTTTACCTGCTTAGAGCTAAACTTGAACTTACGTGTTCACTTATTGTTTTTGGTGGTGTTGGGGATTGAAACCAGGGCCTTGCACATTCTTAGCACATGCTCTGCCACTGAGCTACACTCTTATTTTTCTAAGGTGGAAGTTTTTAAGGCTACAGTGGAGTCTTTTTACATTTTTCTAAATATCTTTCAAAAATAATTTTGGGGACTATATAGGATTGGACCCTGTAAAGCTAGTCCATAGTTTATAAAAATTTATATAGAAAGTTTTGTTTTTCAGGAAGTGGTTTCTCTGGTGCTATGTGTAGCTACCAGATGTTCATGCTGATCTTTAAAATATTTCTCTTTTTAAAGAAAGCACCTTGAGTGCTGGTGGCAAAAAGTTGACATTTTAAAAATTTGCTCACATTTCATAAATTTCAAAAATTGCTCACATTTCATTATGGAATACCTAATGCATAGAAAAGGACATATAACATGTATATATAAGGAATAAAGAGAATACTCTGTACCCACTACTACCCAGGTTATGAGAAAAACACTAGGGAACCAAGAGATGGAGGGAGAGAGGACAAGAGGATGAAGAAAGAATTAAGATGTGTTATGTACATGATACTTTTTGATGAATGTAATTTTTATCTACTGCAAGCATGTACTAGTAAACATTTTTTTAAACATACACCATTAGTATCACCTTTATCTTTGAAGCCCCTAGTTTACCTTCCCCCAACACGGAGCTAAGTATCCTGAGTTTTGTTCATTATCTCCTTCCTTCATTTTGCAGTTTTGTGATATATTCCACATAACAGAAGAGTGGAAAAAATCTTTTGGTTATTAGAACATATTTCTACTTTTTTCACAGTGGGAATGTAAGACAGATTTGGATGTTGCATACAGATTTGGAAAAACTGCGGTGAGCTGTGAAGGCTATGACTCCTCCGAAGACCAGTATGTGCTTAGAGGTTCCTGTGGCTTGGAGTATCACTTAGATTATACAGAGATCGGCCTGAAGAAATTGAAAGAATCTGGAAAACAGCAGGGCTTCTCTTTCTCTGATTATTATAAGCTCTACTCTGCAGATGCCTGTGCCACTGGTGGATTGGTTACCATTGGAGTGCTGCTAACTATTGCCTTTGTAGTTTATAAGTTGTTTCTTAGTGATGGCCAGCATTCGCCTCCACCATACTCCGAGTATCCTCCGTATTCCCAGAGGTTCACCAGTTGGGCAGGAGCCCCTCCCCCAGGCTTTAAGTCTGAGTTCACAGGTGGGTTTCCCTTCTCAGTGGTTGACGATAGAGTGGGTGTGAGCTAATGAGTCTTGAGCTTCCTTCTGAAAAAGAGGATGGTTGCGCTGGGAAATCAAAGTAGATTTGTCCTCTTATTTTTTTACTTTCAATTTCTTTTACCTCTTCTGTTCAGTTTTTTGTAAGAGTATGTGATAATTACTATTTTTAAGATGCTTGATTAAATTATAAATCATCTTCATGAGTGAAACTTGATCAGATTTGTTAGTGAGCATTTCCCTTGACCCCTGTATCACACTTTACACTATATACAGTAATTAAATCAGTAAGTATTATAGATCTTAACAGAAAGGGTAAAACACGTTCCCAGAATAAAACATGGGAGAGCATTTGCCATGATCTTAGGATAGGCAAAGAACAGAACACAAGAAGTACTAGCCATAAAATTAAAGGTGGACACATTAGACTTCATTTAAATTAAGAGCATCTATTTATCAAGACTATTAAGAGAATGAAAAGGGAAGCCACAGACTGGTGAGAAAATATCTGTAAAACATATGTCCAGCAAAAGACGTGTATCTAGAATATATATGTGTAGTCCTTTCATAAATTTGAGAAAAGACTCCATTTTAGTAGTGGACAGAGGACACAAAGCCATTTTACAGTAAAAGGATGTCCACATGGCCAATAAAACGATGAAAAAGTACTAACATTTGTTTTTAGGGAAATGCAGAATAAAACCACAAGGAGATTGTTTTCTTTGAAAGGGAGATTATTTTTAACTACCAAAGAACCAGTACTATGACTAACATTAAATGAGTATTAAGAATTCAGAAAGATAAAAGAGGATTGGAGTTTTATACTGTGTCTTTCGGAGGTAAAACCTGGGAAAACTATCAGGATGCACTAAAACCAAACACGTCTAGCCCGTGTTCCCTTTCCTAGGTATTTACCTAAGAGAAGTGAAGGGACTTGCGCACAAAAAGTGCATACAAATGTTTGTAGTAATTTTATTCATATAACCAAAAATAGGAAAGAGACAAATGATTAGAATGAGGCAAATGGTGAGTTTTTCGCATGGTGGACTGCTACCCATGAGTTACAAAGCAGCTGATAGGTGGAACAGTTGGGTTGACTTTATAGACATAGTGCTATGGCAGATGCAAAGTAATACATAGTCAATGATTGTATTTATGAAAAGATTGGTAATGGACAGACCTAAAGTATGGTGAGAGAAGTCAGAGAACTTACCTTAGATACTAAGGTGGGTATCTACTGGGGAGTTATAATAGTTCAAGAATGCCAGAAATGGCTTATTGCTGTGTGTGGTGATTAAAAATGTACAAATTTATTCTGCCATCCAGATAAGATTAGCATATTTTCCTATAAAGGATTAGCATGTTTTCCTGTAAAGATTAGTAAATTTACAAAAGCTTTCTCTGAGCAGGACTTTTTTTAGTTGTTTCAAGAGTGTACCGCTTAGGTGACAAAAATAAATAAATACCTAGCTGCTTTTTGGATCAGAAAACAGAAAGCTCTCACCTGGAGCCCTCAAAGACAGTCAAGATGGTGAAGGGCAAGAATTGAAAAAGGAGGTCATCTGCTGGTAGCTTATCTTGAGCAGGGGACATACAATCTTACAGGGAGACTCTCCTCCCATTTCCCCAAGTTGATCCCTCTTTCCCCTTCTCCATGGGAAATATGCTTGTGAGTTTTAAGTCAGTATTTTACAAATGCCCTTTATGGATACGGCTTGTTTATAAGTTGAGAATTGAATATTATTAATTAGTAGTACAGTGCAGATAAAATAATTGAAATGTCAAAATTTGAAGATTATATTTCAGTGAAGACACTTAATCTTATAAATCATTTTTATTTTAAGGATCACAGAATACTGGCCATCGTGCAGCTTCTGGTTTTGGCAGTGCTTTTGCAGGACAACAAGGATATGACAACTCAGGACCAGGATTCTGGACTGGCCTGGGAACTGGAGGACTGTTGGGATATTTGTTCGGCAGTAATAGGTGGGCTTTGCATGGATCTCATTTGCTCTTCATTTCAGCTTTTCCTTCAAGGCTTTCTTGTTTTGCTTATAATTTTATGGCATTTGATTTTATTAAGGAAAATAAATTATGTTGATTTTTCCTATTAAATGAGTTTGGGATTTTTAAAATTAATATTGTGTATATTATTTTCCTTCATTGTAGTTCCTGTATCATCTTCAGAAATATTATGAAATAGGGAAAGAGTGTCTACTTGACATCTGAGAACATGAGAAGGCAGAAAAGGAGATATTTGGGAGGAACTATCAGCAATCTAGTTTGGAAAGAAAATGCTAGAATAAGCCTGGAAAGAGCTTGAGGCCAGATTTTAGAATGCCTTGAGTATTAATGGTAGTTTAAGTTTAGATTTTTCTTGTGTATGAATTTAGAAAAACAAGCTGAGTCAGGACTTGATTGGGAGGCTGAGGCAGGAAGACTGCTGCAAGTTTGAGGTCAGACTGGGCTACATAGTAACTTCAAGGCCAGCCTGAAGGATAGAGCAAGACCCTGTCTCAAAGAACAAAATAAAACAAAACATGTACTTTCTCTTAGTGTCTTGCCCCAAAGCAGTGAATATAACATTAGCAGAAATTTATTTCATATTAACCCTGATTTACTTGATATTCTGGGAAAAATACTTGATAATTTTTTGCCTTTATGGTTGAGGAATAGGAAGGTAATTAAAAATTACAGTGACAAGAAGATGCCTAACTCACTTTTATGTCTTTAAAGGGCAGCAACACCCTTTTCAGACTCGTGGTACCACTCCTCCTACCCTCCTCCGTACACTAGCACGTGGAACAGTCGTGCTTACTCATCTCCTCGTGGGAACTTAGGGGGCTACTCGGCATGTTCAAACTCAGAGACGAAAACCAGAACAGCGTCAGGTGAGAGCAAAAATACAGATGCTCCTACTATGTAGTAGGAAAGTTCACAGTTTTAGAATTTAAGAAGATGGCTGTAGGTTTAATATTTATGATTAGAACAGATTAGAAAATAATTCAAATCCATTTTTATTTTTATTACTACATGTTTATAGTATGTAATGATTACATTCCTTGTGGGGAATTGGTATATTGGTATATATACATAGTTTGTCCTTGTGTTTGTGAACATTAAAAATCAGTGTTAGTTTAGGCTCAGCCCTACCACTGAGGTTTTATTTAAAAAATTTTTTTTATTTGTTTTGTTTTTTTGAGACAGGGTCTCACTGTGCATTTCAGGCTAGTCTTGAGCTCACTTTGTAGCCCAGACTGGTTTCGAACTTGCAATGATCCTCCTGTCTCAGCCTCCTGAGTGCTAGGTTTATAGGTGCGCGCCACCACTGAGGTTTTAATTTAAGCCTTTCTAGGGTTAGTTTTTACAAATGTTTAATTCTGTCATCTGTAGGGGATCCTTTAAGCTCAAAAGCAATATTTTATGTAGAACCTTAACCTTTCAAATTCAGGAAAATTAAAAAATACATGGAGATATACTTTAAATAATAGGCAGAAATATTGTGTTTATTATAAAAGGTAAAGAGAATGTTTTGTAAGAAGCAAAGATGTAAAAAATAATAACTGCTGGAGTGAAATACCAAGCTCAGCACTGGAAGTGGGAGGTGGGTGTGAGCATTTGTATATTGCTTTGGGTTAGGGTTATCTCTTTCAGGAGGAATAAGCTATGGATCACTAAATAATTCTTGATAAGGATAAAAGATACATTTACATATATTTAAAAATATAGGAGCAGAATTCTCACAGTGCTGGTTTGGATATGAATTAACATAATCACTTTTCGAAACTGATACTACCTGCTGAAATTGAGCCTAACAACGTCTAGGACCCTGTGGTTTTACTCTGAAAGGTGGCTGCGTCTCCATACTGTGTTGTATTCTTGGTTCTATTAACCATCAAGGATACAGAAATCCGTAAAAGTTCAAGTCCTTTATGAAATGACAGTATTTGCATATACCCTAAGAATACCCTCTTATGGGGCTGGGGATATAGCTCAGTGGAATAAGCGCTTGCCTAGCAAGTGCGGGGTCCTGAGTTTGATCCCCAGTACCGCAAAAAAAAAAAAGAATACCCTCTTATATGTATTAAATCATCTCTGGATCACTTAAAGTACCTAGTCCAGAGTAACTACTCTGTAAATGCGTGCTGCATTGTGTTGTTCAGGGGATAATGACAAGGGGAAAAGTCTGTACATGTGCACTACAAAGGTAATTTTTTTTGGAAATATTTTCAAACCACAGTTGAGTCCATCCATATGGAACCCACTGATAGGAAGGGCCACTGTACCTCGAATAGAAATGTATGTGCTTGTGTACTGGTTGGTAAGCATAAGACTGTCCACAGCGCTCCTATTCACAGCCTGTCAGTTTGGTGTGTGGGTAGATATCGCAGTACACTGACCTTTGCAGCTCCCTGCTCTCAATGTTAGCTTTCCAGTTGCTGGGACCAAATACCTGATACGACTTACAGGAGAGGTTTAATTTGCCTCCTGATGAGAGGAAACTTAGTCGGTGGTCGGCTGGCTGCAGAACAGACACGCCATGGCGAAAGGGTACAGCAGAGCAAAGATGCTCAGTTCACAGTGGCCAAGAAGCAGAGCAGGGAAGCAGCACCAGAGGGGAGGAGGTGACGGAGCAGGTACAGTGGCCAAGGTCATGCCTCCGTGAGGCACCTCAACACACCCAGAAGTGTGCTTTACTAAGGTCCTCTGCTGCTGCTAAGTCAGTCATGTTGAAACAAGGCAGCCTAACTGCCATGCTTCCTCTGTCCCAATTCTTCTGTTTACCACTGGAGTTGTAGACGTGATGAGGCATGGCTTACGCTCCTTTGGCCGTTCTGTTAAGTGGCTTAGACCCTTTGAGTGTTAGTATCTCACATTGGTTTGCCACTGAACACATCTTTGGTTTCTTTTTTTTTTATTGTACCAGGAATTGAACTTGGGTCCTTGTGCTTACCAGACAGGCTCTGTGCCACTGAGCTATATCGCTGGCCCTTTGGTTTCCTTACTAAGCATTATTCATAGCAAATGTGTGTGAATTCATTGAGCCTGATGATTAGGAGGGTTGTTGTGGGAGGTGCTACAATGTCTTGCATAATCTTGTGCACTTAACAGCTCATTCTCACCTTCCTTCATCCCTTATTTATTTGCTAACAATAAATGTGCATTACTTTTGTAATTCTATGTAAACAATTTTCATGTATTTTAAAAAGCTAATACAAATTTTACTCTTCTCATTCTAGGTTATGGTGGTACTAGACGACGATAAAGAAAGTTGAAGTTGAACACTGGAAGCAAAATTTCTGAGTTTTCATCACTTTCTCTTTAAAAAAAAGTGCTACCTGCTAACAACTGGGGAAGGGAAATAATCAAAAGTTTTGTGGTGTGTTGCCCTGTGTTGCTTTTTGTATTTATTGTTTGTGGCTAAGAGTTGGTATATCACAAAATGCTTATTTATGGTATATTAGTATACCACGCAGGTGTATAGTGCAGTTTTTGAAAGTGATGATTTCTGTGGAATGCTAAAAATTTATTATTTGCCTATAAAACCTGTGAAACCATTGGAGACATTACTAATGAAAAAGTCATACCAGTAGAAACTGGTAAAGAAAATGTCAGTCTTAGGTAGTTTTAGTGGATGAGTCTTTACCTCATAGAAATAGTAATATTCTATTTGGTATTATATTATTCTTCAAATGTCTGTGTTTGTTAGTCTTTAAATATTTAAACCAAGCTTTGGGCTACTAATTATGCTAATTTGTAGGTTCTGATCACTTTTGAGCTCTGGAGCTCTGAATCCTTTAGTGGTGGTAGGCTTCTAATAGGTGAGAATTACCTTTCATAGATAAAGATAGAAAATAAGCACCTATTAAAAAAAAAATCTGGAAGGTTGTGAATGATTGTGTGCTGACAAATACTGGGAACTTCCCTGTTTCTTTAGTTCCTGTGATGGTTGGTACATTGTGTCAACTTGAAGTTTGGAAGTATAACTAAGTGACTCGGCAGGGTGCCAGGTTCTCAGTTTTCGAACATCCTGAGCCTGTGCCAGAGGAGGGCAGGGAGGTGCTGTGAGTGCTACACCCAGCCGAGGGCAGGTAGCCTGCTTACAATATAAGGGAGGAATAGATGCTTGCTCTCCCTTTTGTCTTGTTGCTTTTGCTATCTTCTACCACCTGGAACTGTTGCCCCTGTGCCATGCCACCCTGCCTTGGAGCCAGCTGAGTATGGATTGAAACCTTCACAAAATGAGTTAATTGAACTTTACCTTCCTTAATTTTGGGTGTCAGGTATTTCATTCCAGCAATGAGAGAAAAGTAACGAAGACAGAATTTAGTACTGGAAGTGGGGTTGTTGCTGTGACTATACCTGACCATGTGGTACAGAGCCTTTAGGAATGGCTTGTGGAAAGAGCTTGGAAAGGTTTGTAGATGCCAGCTGAAAAAGTAGTGCTGGAACACCTTAGGCTGTTTTGTATGGGAGGTTCTGGTCAGAACTCAGAAGACCAGAAGGCTGATATAAACCCTGCTGATAAAGATCAGGCTTGGGAGGTTTCTGTTGGGAAGAATGACTACATTGGCTATTGCAGTCCAGACAATATATTATGGACTGGCACAAAGTTTGTCTGCATTTTGCTTGTGTCCAGAGACTTTGAGACTGAGATTAAAGGCAGCAGACTAATTTATCTGGCAGAGAAATTTCAAGGCAGTCAAATGTTGAGGCTGTGACATGGCTACTGTTGGGAGCTTTTAGCCAGATCTGTGTTGAGAATCAAGAGTAAAGAGCCTAGCAGGATGAATTAAAATGTGAATTTGACCAGAAAGGAAGCTCCAGTAAAGCTGTGCACTATGAAGAGAACTGAGGAGATATCAATTGCTGAGAATGAATAGGAGAATAGAAAAGATGGCCTGAGTGCATCATAAGAAGCAGCAAGTCTCCACCCTTTTGTAGCCTCCAAATTGCAGAAGTGAAAGACTTCGCTTTGAGGAGAAAGCACCATGTTCCAGAATGGCAGTGGCATAGAAAATTTGTTTCTCAGAATTGTATTCAGAGTGCCCAGCAATGCAGGCACTTGATCCCTGCATTGAGCCAAGAGAGAGCCTGGCTACTGCTCCAGCTGGTAGTAGACCTTGGCATCATCCACATAGTGCTGGTTTTAGATGTACACAGAATGCAGGAGTTGTAGGCTTAAGAAGGCTCTCACCTTGATTTTAGAAGGCCTGGGAGGCTAGGCGGTGTATCCTTGAGAGGGCAGTGTGTGAAGCTGTTAGGCTGAAGCCAAAGGTGCAGTGGAGACCACAGAAGTTTGGAGAAGCCAGGAATATGGATCGTCTAAGGAAAGCTGCAAGGAAGGAGTAAAGCCAGCCCAAGAGAGAAGCTGTGGAGCTATCACCGCCAGAAGTGCTGTAGGGGTGGAACTACACAAGCCCTTTGGAGTTCACAATTTGCCACAGATTGCTTCAGATGCCAGACATGGGACTAGGGACTTAATGTTTTGTCCTGCTGGATTTTGGACTTACTTTGGTTCCAATCCTTTGTATTTCCCTGTTTGTAACTTTTGGAATGAAAATGTTTATCTTGTGGCATTGAATGTTAGAAGTGTTTAACTTTTCATTTGTATAGGAGCCTGAGCTAATAGTTTGCCTTAAATCTCAGAGGAGACTGGGGGTTTAGACTTTTCAGTAATGCTGAAACTGTTAGGACTTGGGCAACTTTTACAGATGGACTAATTGCCTTTTGCATAAAGAGATGTGCATGAGTCTGGGGACTATGGGTGAAATGTTATGGTTCTAATGTAATATGTTGATAGAATTAATACAGATTCTCAAGGATTGTTAAGTCTATGTTATAGTGTTCAAGTTGTGAAATGATAAGGATAAGCATTTCTTTGTATCTGGAGACCCCTTTAAAGAAATGTATTTGTTTGCCAAGTTGACAACGTGGATTGTAGTGGTTGATACATTTTGTCAACTTGAGAAGTTTAGAAGTTTAACCAAGCGACTCAGTAGGGGACCAGGGCCCTCACTCTGTAACCATCCTGAGCCTGTTCAAGAGGAGGGTACTGAGATGGTGTGAGTGCTACACCCACTCGAGTAGGTAGCCTGCTTATAAGGGAGTAAAAGAAGCTTGTTCTCCCTCTTTTGTGCTTGCTGCTTTTGCTGTCTTCTGCCACCTTGAACTGTTAAATGCTTCAACAAAGGTTGTTTAATAGCAAAAGCATGAGTTCTCTGTGGAATTACTGTTGTAATAGAATCAAACATTAAATTCATAATAAATTTAAAAAGATACTATTCTCATTCTTTCTACTATCCTTGGCTCTGTATAGTTCATTTGAAAATTTTCAGAGATTGTATTTATTTATGTTAATTGAAAATGGAGTCACAAATATACCAGAAAATTAGTGGTTTTTGAATCTTTATGTCTGTTCTGAAATTTTTGTATCATAAGCATAAAGCCAGGGTATATATTTAGACTGTTACCTGCACAGTGTTTAGCTAAGGTATCAAAATGTGTAAAATTATTTGCATATTTTGAGTTTACTGTAATCTAAGTTTTATTAGAATGTTTTGAAACATAGCACAAATAAGCGGATTTTTACCTTGAAAAGATATATTTTAATTCAAATGAGTGGTAAAGTCCACCGAAATTGCTCAAATGTCTCCGTCGCGTTTCATCTTTGAATTCTTGTGCAAATTTTCCTTCTCTCCCATAAATGACTTGGTTTCATTTTGCACATCATAAGGTCATTTCACCAGTTTACCCTGAGTTAAGTATGTTAAGATCTCATTTTTGAGAAGTGTAAATGATGTCTGCATAATCATCTTCCATAACTGTAAGGAACTCCTGGAGCTGGCAGTGATTCAATCCGTTGGACACTGTGAAATTCACAGCTTTGATGATAATTTGCACTATATTTTTAAAGGCTTCACACATAAATTTTCTTGAAATGTGGATCAGTGACACCTAATCAAACAAGTTGCAGCAATCGCATAATCCTCTATTAATTTTAATTTCTCTTATTTTTACTAATCTTTGTCATCAGTAGCTATACCAGATAGGTTGATAGTGGTAAAAGAAAATCGCTTTTAAATATTTTTCCTCTTGAGGTTTTGAAATGGGCCGGCTGCGCAGTCAGACTGGCCGTGAACCGTCTGTGTGGCCGAGGCTGCCTCAAATTTGCAGCGCTCCTTCAGTTTCAGCCTCCCAAGTGCTGGGACTACAGGCATGTGCCACCACGCCCAGCCCAAAAAAACGGCTTTCATGTAACTTTTACTACTTTTTACAAACCAAAATATCTAGTTCTGTCTTTTAATGGCCTCAAAGAAACCATTTCTTCAGTGACATAATCATTGTCAGTACCTATAATAAAAATAGCGAGTTGAGCAGTATCTGTAACATCACTACTTTTATCTGTTACCGAAGTATAAGATTTCCCTCCGAATCTGCTTTGATATTTTTATTCAGTTTGCCTGGTGATAGCTTTTTTTTTTTCTTCCAAGACATTTTTCACTGAGTAAATTATGAGGAAATTCTTTGGTACCAACCTGTAATGAAGACCAAGTACATATTTTTATTGGAGCACAGAGACATGTCATTTCAGTCACTTTGAACCTGCTTGCGTACACGTGATTAGTGTGTTCTGTAGGGCAGCACGGGGACCTGAATGCTGGCCAAGCCTGGACTGCTCTAGGAGCCTGGCTGGCCCTCCTCTGGCTCCAACAGGAGTGAGCAGTCTGCTTGATACCAGTCACGTTCATATGGTCAGCTAGGTCCTTTGCTCTATGCTGAACAAATCAAAAGAAGCAGTTTGTTTTGGTAAAAAGGATAAAGGGTTTATTTAAAGGTAGCTCCAAGGCGGTGAAGAGGACCGTCTGCTTCAGATCACCTCACCGTACAGATGTGAGAACAGGAGGGCAGGAGCACAGTGGAACAGTGCACGTGCAGGCTGGTTCCGTCCCTTCCTGGACCCAGACCTCTCCTTTGTCTAAGGGAATGAAATCGGACTTGACCTCCTCATGCCAAGGTCTGCATATTCTATCCATTATGCTAGGTGGAGGAGAGGTGGGGGCGCTATTTATGCTTTACGCCTGAGGAAGGTTGGAGAAGTCACTTGTCTCTAAAGGAAAAAAAAATCTAAAGATTTTGTAATTGTAATTTACAGTGCTGCGTATGTGCTAGGTCTTCATATCGGTGAATCTACACAGCCTCCCTTCCTGAAAGCTGTCCTGTGTGGAGTCCCTTCTAGTATGTTACTATGGGTGATGGGTTCCTGGCAGATAGGCTTTCAGGTTCTTGTGCATGAGGAACCAAGTATTGGAAAAAGCAGCTAAGTTTAATGACATTTAGAGGGAAAGGTAGTCTCAGAGTGAGTAGGCTCATACCCCAGAAAGGCATTCCGTTAAATTGTCAGCTCATGTTTCCTATAAGGAGCTTTCTAAGAGGTAAAGACAGCCAAACCCAGGTAAATGTCTATTCCAGTGACAACAAACCACTGCCCTTTTTGTGAAAGAAGTGATCAAATGTAATCAACGTGCCATTAGATAGTTGTGCAGTGTTCCACATTACAGTGTGCTAAGTAACTCCCAGTGCATGAAATGCAGCATCTGATGGAGACCACTATGAAACAAGCCTGAGCAGGACTTAAATTAGCCAATGGGCTTTTCATGTTTACTTGTGAATCTGTCCAAGGCCTATGCTCCTTGTCTGGAGATGGGTAGTAGACTCTAGTAAGTGAACCTCTGGGAGTCACTAATCCCTAGTAAAGGCTGTAATGTTGGATGGAGCTGAAAAGACTCAAAGGATTAGACAAGATCACAGCCAAGAACACCTGGATCCAATCCTAACTAGATAAAGACTATAGCCTTAGGCGTCTCACTCCTAGGTGGATTAGCAATCCTTACTGAAGATAAATAATTTAATACTTTACTTGGAGAAGTCCTTGAGTAATTCCACCCTTTTTAAGTACTTCCTTCCCTTCTGATAACCAAATAATATGGGCCACCCAGAGGAAGTCTTGGTGTTAGCCCTGAGAGAATCTTGAATTCCATGAGAGGGCTTTGATCCTGCTCGAGCCCTGAAATCATTCCCTTTGTCTCTTTTTATTTAAACTTTGCTGTACACTTTTTTGGGAGATTGCGGACTTGATCAGGGATCAAGGAATATTATTTACAAATTAGCACCAAATTATGCCTACATAATTTATAAAGACACGTCCCCCTGGGTCCAGGACCAGTAGAGCTTCATGATTTTGTTAGCTACACGATATCTATAGGAGAATGTTTTCCATATTTTGTTTATATTTGCTGGTTTCCTTGTGTGGAAGGAATGATCCAAATCATTCTACTCTTTACTTGGAAGACTAACATTTGAAGACCGATATTTTTTACCCGAGTGAAAAATGCAGAACCCTTTAATCATTTTTTACTTTGGTCTTTAGAATCCTCAACTGGTCATTATTCTAGGTTTGATAAAATTTATTTTTTTTTATTGTCAGTATCATCTTTCTGGCTTTTTTTATTAGCAGAAAAAAGACATTTTCCTCACATTAAAGTATTCAAAATTATGAATATTTAGCAAGTCAAATTATATACTTAAATTGCATTTAAGTTAAATAGCTAAATTATTTGCAACTATATATAGTTTAATGATTTTGTTATAATCATAATACACATTTACATAACTAAAAACTAAAAGAAATACATGTGACCTGCAGACTATCCAGTTTATATGGGTATAAAGAGAAATGCAAACTTTTGTATCTGCTCAACTTCCAGCCCTTCTCATCCCGTCATCTTCCCTTTGCTTGCAAGTAATCTCTGTTAAAGAGTTTTTAAAGCTATTATAAGAAATACAAGATATCCAGAATTTTTCCAACAGCAAGCATGAGGTATGATCACAAATACAGTGAATGTTTAAAATAATTTCTTCAACTGAAAGGCACATTGCCCGTTCTCATTCAAAATACTCCCCCTCCCGCGTGGAGTGCACTTACCCTCCTGTTCTTGCCCCTTGAAGCGGTGGGTGCTGTTCTGTGAGCATCTTTAGTTGTGCTGTTCTGGCAGCCTTGATGTTCTGAACGGTTGCATAACATTTACCTCCCATCGGCATTTTGATTCTGGGGAAGAGTCAGAAGCCTAACAGCTCCAGATATGATGAACGAGGCGGGCGAAGGCAAACCACAACGCTTTTCTGAGCCTACCTTGCTGTTGCATGGC
The DNA here is from genome assembly GCA_004027595.1 of Dinomys branickii. Classification (NCBI taxonomy): domain Eukaryota; kingdom Metazoa; phylum Chordata; class Mammalia; order Rodentia; family Dinomyidae; genus Dinomys; species Dinomys branickii. The sequence goes on along the minus strand of PVLD010003564.1, from coordinate 11,959 downwards.
ACTCGGCAGTGGCATTCACTGTATTGTTCTAAGTCACATCTCATAAAAACATCCCCAAAAGAGGACTTCCAGAACTGCTTCAAAAATTGGTAAGAATGATGAGATATGTGCAAAGAGAGGAAGACTTTTGAGGGGATTTAATGGGAATGTGTCTTTTTTACCGTAATAAATTTAAACCCACACTACATTTTGTTCAGCCCTTGTAGACTTTTATTCTTTTCACAACTTTTTTTCACATAGCATTCCATTACAGAGCTGTAAAATAATTTGATCCACTCATGACTTTATTGAGAAACGTTTACCATGTTTCCTATTTTCAACAATGCAATCAAACTGTGCATGATGGTGATGCCTGTAATCTCAGCTCTAAGAAGGTGGGGGCAAGAGGATCATTGTGAGTTTGACGCCAGCCTGGACTACATAGTGAAACCCTGTCTCAAAAAGAAAAATGCAGTCATGAACATCCAAAGATAACTTTTCTATACATTTATGTTGTGGCTACCCTGAACAATGGAGTCAGACTGTTGCAGTTTAGATCTTTAATACACACAAGTTTAGATTTGTAGAATTCATTTAGAGAGTGGGAAGATCAATGCTTAAGTGTGGGATCCATTTTGTACTAAGGATGTGGCTCTCAGTAGAGCTGGCATTTCAATATGGCTTACAGTCTACCTGCTTTCGTGGATGAAGTGAGTCACTTGGAAGCAGATCTTCATCCTAGGAAGACTCACTTTTTGGTGTGTAAATAGATAAATACAAAGCACCCATTACTTTGGGGAAAGTACAGCCCTTTAAAGGTGACTTGAGGCTAAAGATGTAGCGTAGTGGTAGAGTATTGCCCAGCATGTTTGATCCCTGGCAGTGGAAAAAAAGACTGATGAAGACCACTTCTTTTAATAGGAAGATAGCAAAGCTTGCTTAGGAGGAAAAAAGTCAATTTTTATGGGCATCAAACTGGTATTTTAGACGCAGAAAAGGCTTTTGACAAAATCCAACACCACTTCATGATAAAAACCCTGAAGAAAACAGGTATAGAAAGACCATACCTGATATGATAAAAGCTAAATATGACAAGGTAACAGCCAGCATCATACTAAACAGGGAAAAACTAAAATTACTTTCCTCTAACATTAGGAACAAGACAAAGATGTCTGCTTTCACCTCTTGCTATTCAACCTAGTACTTGAGTCATCAACCAGAGCAATTAGGCAAGAGAAAGAAATAAAAGGGATACATATAGGAAAGGAAGAGCTCAAATTATTATTTGCAGATGAGCTGATACTCTACATGGAAGACCCAAAAACTCCACCAAGAAACTCTTAAAATTAATAACCAATTTTACCAAGGTAGCAGGATACAAGATCAACACACAAAAATCATTGACTCATCTGTGATAAATTATCCATGAACAGGATGTGTGGAAATTATGAAAATAATGCCATTCACAGTTTCAAGAAATATGAAATACTTAGGCATTAACCTAACTAAAAAAAGTGAAAGAGCTCTACAAAGAAAAGTACAGTACTCTGAGGAAGGACATTAAAGAGGACACCAGAACGTGAAAAGGTATCCCTGGCTCCTGGATAGGCAGAATCAATATTGTCAAAATGCCAACACTTCCAAAACTGCTATAAGGCATACTTTATAGATCTAGAGAAAACAGTCCTAAATTTCATATGGAACCAGAGGAGACCCCAAATAGCAAAAGTAATTTTGGGCAAGAAGGGCAATGTGGCATAGCAATATTGAACTTCAAGTGATACTACAAAGCAATAGAAAGAAAAACAGCGTGATACTAGAACAAAAACAGACACAGGGATCAGTGGAAGAGAATTGGTATGGAAACTCTCCAGACAAATTCAAGTATTTGTACTTTGATAAAGGGCCTAAAAGCATATGCGGAAGGAAAGACAGCCTATTCAACACATGATGTTGGGAAAACTGGTTATCTGTAGGAGAATGAAACTGGGTCCTTATCTCTCACCATATTCTGAATTAAAATAAAAATGGACCAACGATCTAAATATTAAAACAGAAACAGTAAACCTGAAAGACAAAGGTAGTTAAAACACTTAAAGACATAGGATTAGGAAAAATTTTCTAACAAAATCTCAGTTGCACAGGAAATAACAGCAAGGATCAACAAATGGGATTATATCAGACTAAAAAGCTTCTGTACAGCAAAAGATTCAAACAGTAAGGAGACACAGAATGGGAAAAATTTTTGCCAACTATTTATCAAGCAGAGGACCAATATCTAGAGTGTATAAAAAACTTTTAAAAACCTCCTAATGTGAAAGACCCAGTCAAAAAATGGGCTAGAGAAACGAACAGACACTTCACAGAGGAAGAACTACTAATGGCCGACAAATATATGAAAAAGTGTTCAGCGTCTATGGCCATTACAAAAATGCAAATTGAAAAAACTTCCACCTTACTTTAGAAGGAATGAAAAGCATTAGGAAATCAAACAATAACAAATAGTGGCACATTGTTGGTGAGAATGCAAACTAGTAAAGCCATTATGGAAATTAATATGGAGATTTCTCAAAGAATTGAAATTAGAAATTCCATATGAGCCAGCTATCCTAATGCTTTAGTCATCATACAACAGCAATACTTGCATACTAATGTTTATAGCAGCACAATTCACAATGGCTAAATTCTGGAAGTGGGATAGTTTATTGAATAAACAAAATATGGCATCTATATACAGTGGAATAATACTTGGCTATGAAGAATGACAAATTTGGGGCATTTTTAGGAAAATGGATGCACCTGGAAAACATAATGTTGAGTGAAATAAATCAGATGCACAAGCTTGAATATCATATGATATCCCTCATTTGAATGAGGCAAAGTACCTATCCAGGAGCAAAGGGCATCTTTCCCCTTGGGACTGAACCCACGCCTCGTGCATGGTATGCATGTACACTACCACTGAGCCACGCCTTCATCCCGTAATACTAATTCTTAGACCTACAGTAATGACAGTTAGGTTTTAGAATTCTTACTTTCTTGAAAACTATGGATTTGAAAAGCAGTGACAGATTTTCTTTTTCTGACATATTGGTTCTAATATGGTACTTCCCAAACAACAGTTACAAAACAATTTGTCATGGCACAAAAGAACTGCAAATTTAAAAGTGTGTCTATTAGCATTGGTTATGGCTTTCTGTTTTTCTTTAATTTCATTTTTTTCTATTAACACTAGGGGGCAATAGTGCACCATGCAGGGACTCAGGAATCTTTGAAAAGCTTCTGTTCAGACATTATTTATGCTTACATTTTTTGGTGAAAGCAAGTCCTATAGCTATACTTCAGTTTATACTTTAGGGCTGTGCTAATTATTTATTTTTAATTAAGAAATTATATTAGTGCACGTTCACATAAACTTAACTTTAATATGGTAGGGAAGTATAACTTAGTATAAACCTGGGAACAGAAAATCAAATGTATTTTGTAAACAACAGTGATGAAACCAAGAATCTCTTTAAAGTCCAGCTCTCCATTTGTACCCTAGGACTTTAGGATTAGGATTTTCCCTCCTATTGTGTATTATCTTTTCACATTCTATAATTGATTTTATTATTACTTCCACCTAACTCACAGGAATATAAAATCCATGAGGACAGAGGTTTTTTTTGTCTGTAATTGTTCTACCCTATATTTACATTGCTTTGAGTAATGTTTATAGTAGGCATTCATTAAATATATACTGAATGAATAAACAATTTATCATACAGCATTTTCTTCTTATACAAATAGCTCACCATATACTCTGTCTATCAATAGAGGGATGGTAACATGGATTAAATTACTCTCTGTGGTTATTTAAAATCATACTATCTAGGAAAGTCTTTGTTATGTAGGATATCTTAGCTAGCTAATGAATTATTTTTTTAAACCTAGGCACTTCTAAAGCATCATGATAATAAACAGATTGTTTATTGCATTTCTTTATAGGTAGAATCATAAATATAATGGTAAACATAACAAAAAGTCATTTACTTTATCTTCTTAATGATTTTTTCTTTATTTAGTTTTTGGTACCAGTAATCGAACTCAGGACCTTGTGCTTGCCAGACAGGTGCTGTGCTGCTGAGCTGTACCCCCGGCCTGCTTTTTCTCTTTTATTGCATATTAATTTTACTAAACATTGGGTTTCCTTCTAGACATTTTGATAATGACTATCATTTTACCTGAAACTCTGCCCCTATATTCCTTTCCTCCTGTCTCATTACAGTCTTCTTTACTTTCATATAATCTTTTTTAGATTTCACATAAAACATGCAGTACTTGCCTTTCTGAATCTGGCTTATTTTGCTTGACATCATCTCCAGTTGTATCTATTTTCTTGCAAATGACATTTCATTCTTTTTTATGGCTCGATAATACTCCATGGTGTATATACTCCACATTTTCTAGTTTTATTCTTAGCTTTTGTGAATTGGGCTGCACTATACATGGGTGTGCAGGTCTCCCTAGAGTATACTGATTTTAATTACTTCAGGTGTATACCAAGGAGCAGTAGAGTTAGATCAGATGACAGATCTGCTTTTAGTGTTCGGAGGAGCATCTGAACTGATTTCCATTCCCACCAGCAGTGTCGAAGGTCTCCTTTTCCCAGCACCTCACCAGCATATTTTTTATTTTCAGTACTGGGGGTTGAAACGCAGGGCCTTCACAGTGAGTTATATCCCCAGCCCTTTAAAATTTTTATTTTATTTATTTACTTTTGACACCAGGAAATGAAACTTAGGACCTTGCAGTTGGCAGGCAGCTACTGTGCTGGCCCTTTATCTGCTATATTTCTGGCCCTTTATTTTTATTTTGAGACAGGGTCTTGCTAAGTTGTGAGGCTGTGCTTGAACTCATGATCCTTCTTTGTCAGCCTCCCAGAGTGCTGGGATTACAGGCATGGACCACATGGACAGATGGACCACATCTGGCTGATGTTTTTTCTATTTTTGATGATAGCCATTCTAACTGGGGTGAGATGGAATTTCAATGTAGTTTTGATTTGCATTTCCCTAACGGTTAAAGATATTCAACTTTTTAATATATTTATTGGTCCTTTTACTTCTTTTGAGAGGTGTCTGTTCAGTTCATTTGCCAATTTATTGATTGGGTTATTTGATCTTTTGCATTATTTATATATTCATTACCACTGGTCTATTCTATACTGAAGTATGATTTTTCAGTACCTAGTTTCTTTGGAGTTTATCTTGAAAGAGAAAAACTCTTAAAAATCTTTTGTGTCTTGAAGCTGTAGTTTTTCTTAAAAGTACTGCTTAAAAAAATCTCAATTTCCCCGATTTCTTTCTACGTAGTTTGTGTTTGTTCTATCCCGCCTCAATACCACTGTGAGGAATGGTTGATGCTACAATGAATTTCTTCCGCGAAGCTAGCTTGTTGTGTGGAAGGAGTCACTTTTAGAGTAAAACCTCCTACTGGATTTGCAACTGACAATAACCGTGGTAGCTCCTGGGGCAGCTGCAACTGGTTCCCTGCTTGTCTCTGGGGCTGTTCTTCTGGATTACCTTGTGCTTGCCGAGCTGAGTGCTCTGCCCACCTCCAAGCGATTCTGGACTGCTTTGCTCCTTTTTTACATTGTCCTCGGAAGCTAGTTTCCCCGTGATTTTTAGCTTCCTTGTTGACTCGTTTTTGTCCTCAGAAACTAGTTTCCCCCCGATTTTTAGCTTTCTTGTTGACTCTTTCTTGATTCCCAGAGTTCTTCTCTTTCTCTTGTTTTCCAACTGTCTCAATTCTAGGTCCTGGACAGGCCATTAACTGCTGCCTGCTTCTATTCCGCCATCTTGGCCTCTGCCTATTTTATCTTTTGATGTCACTGCGATGGTGGTAGAGATTAAACCTGGGGCTTGTGAAGCACAGCAAGGGGCTGTAGCTCTACCACGAGCCCTGTTTATTTTAAATGTGTACTGTTGTGGTTTAGATGATGAGATTGATGCTGTAGAAGAGGGGGCAAAAAGTTGTATTACTACATAATTGAGCTCTCTGGGGAGGAAAAGGGGGTCTCTCAACCAGGTCCAGAGTATCTTGAGAGGACCAGGGAAGGCCATGCTCTGGGCCTTAATTGCAATTAAGATCTGGGGCTGAACCAAAGGGTAGAACTCAGACTTTCTCACTGGCTTGTCTAGATGTGGGGCACTGCGGAAGAGGTATGCGTGTGTGTGCTTAAAAGTTGTCAGTGAGTTGAGCGTGTGGCACACTCTTGTCATCTCAGCTTCTTCGGAGCATGAAGTGGGTATATTGCTTGAGCCTATGAGTTTGAGACCTGAATGGGCAATTTAGAGAGAGGTCATCTTAAATAAAGCAAAAACTATCAGCAAACAAAACAGTAGAGGCAGACTCTTCATTGCATATATGTTATTATTGTTCCTATTGCTTAACTTGTATTTGTAGAGTGATTCGCAAACATTTGTTAATGAAGCTCATGAAACTAAAAGAATCTGCTATCACTTTCTGTAAGAAAGATGCCCACACAGGTGGACAACAGGCAACTTCTCAGGTGGTTTCCACCTTTAAGTGCCTGTGAGACATTGCCCTGCCAACACTACCTGGCAGACATTTTAATGTGAAACTTGATAAAGAAATTGTTAAAAAAAAGAAAGAAATTGTTTTGTCTCCTTACAGGAGAGATCCTGCCTTACCCTATAACCTCAGCAGAGGAGGAAGGATTGAGTCTTTTGGAAATAGCTTTTTCTTAGAGACAAAGAATAGTGTGTGCGTGTAAATTTTTAAGACCACAGTCCACCTTAAATGATAGTCTTTTTTTTTTTTTTAACCACTTTTTTTTTTTTTTTGGCAGTACTGGGGATCGAACTCAGGACCCTGCACTTGCTAGGCAGACGCTTATTCCACTGAGCTATATCCCCAGCCCCCCCCCCCTTTTTTTTTTACTACACATGCGGGTAAATGATAGTCTTAAATGGTTAAGATTTTCTCAAACTAATGAACATGTGCACATGTATACATGCACACAATTTCTGTCTTGCATGCAATAGAGAGTCCTCATTGGTAATATGTACAACTTTATCCTCTATCAAGTATCAATAGAAAAAGTAGATGCTTTGGTGGCTACAAAAATATAGGAATTGGAGAGTGCTTTTAATTTTATTTCTCCATTTATTATCAAGGATAACTTGAAGGGAAATACCTTAGTGGTTAGTATCCGTGCAGTCAGAGAAGGCTGTGTTTAAATGGATCCTTTGGGGCCTGTGACTGAGCAACTTCTTTATGCATCCAGTTTTACATCTATGAATCTTGAGTGTTAAGTGTTGTGAAAGTTAAATGAGTAGGAAAAATATATATATGCTGATATATATAAGCATAGTGCCCGGCACATTGAAAAATGTAAATAACATTAGCTGTTACAGTTATTATTTATTTTTACATTTTAAAGAATTCAACTCTCTTCCAAAAACCTGAGGACTTACACATCAAGTTGAATTATATAAAATTGCCATGTTTGTAGGTTGAAAATAATCACATTGGCAGTTCTGTAAGGTTCAATCTAATGCTTGCTTTGTGGGACAAACCCTCTTTTGAAGCTCTTATGAGGAAGAAACATCCAAAAACTGAGATTTTAACAGAAATCCAGATGGGGACTCAGCTGCTAGGGATAGACAAAAACCCTCGGGTGTTGAATTTGTGCATATTTGAATTCCTCATTGGCTGAGCATTTCTTCTATTTTATTATCATACAGTTACTCAATTTTAACATTTCCTAATTTAGATAACCTTTTTACCATACGTTGTGGAAAAGTCATACATTCCAGCATGTTCAACGGGCTTATGTATTTGAAACAAAAATATGCCATTTCAGAAGCGATCATTAAGAATGGGAATGGGTGAGCTTGTAGTTAGCCTGGTGCTTCCAAGCAGCCAGGCACCTCATTAGTGAGCTAGTGAGGTGGCTTGCTGAGTGATTAGGAGAAAGAATTGAGAGTGGATTTGCATACTTCTAGATATGATCTTCTTGTTAACAGTGGATAGCTGATTAATAACTGCAGAGAAAATAAAGATCCTGTTGGATGGCCCTCAGGAGTAATATCTAATTAGAAGGAACATCCCATGCCAAACAGAGCTGCTGCCGGAGGGTTGATGAATAACCTTCTGACACCAGGAGTTGGAATTTAGCCGAATTTCCATCACTTTCTCCTTTAATTTGATGGTGTGATTCACTGATGAGAAAAGTGGCTCTTTGGAGGTAAATCCTCCCACGCCTGAGCCTCTCAAATGCTGACTCCTTTTGCATTTACCCTTCTTCTAGAGATCAGTGATTAAGGTAACCTCTCTGACTTCATTTTTATGATTATGATAAATTAGAAAATTAGTGACAATTAAATTGGTTATGGGAGTGGCTGGAGATGTACAGTCTGTCAAGACATAGTTATTACATTCTGTAGCACTTAATAGGATCCTTTTGAGACTGGCTCCCCCGGCTTCTAGGCTGGGCAGAATTTAGTTCTTGTTCTTACTCCAAAATCAAAGGGTGCCTGAAAGTTGTCTTGATGGACAACTCCTCCAAACCATGAACTTCTGGATGACAATGGATCATACCCCCATCTTCAATTCTTCCTTAAGAACATTATGTAAGTAATCCACAAGGAGTTCTGTAATATAGATAAACAAAAGGGGGGAAAAAGACCACCAGCTGGGCATGGTGGTGGTTTATATCTCTCATCTTAGTACTATGGGAGGCTGACAGGAGGATGGCAAGTTCAAGCCCAGCCTGGACAACTAAACAACTTAGTGAGACCCAGTCCCAAAATAAAAAATGAAAAATAAAAAATACAAAAGGATAGGGATGTAGCTCCATGCAAAGCTGTGGATTCAATATTCTGTACTTCAGAACAACAGGAAGAACAAACAACCAGATCAGTCACAATACCCTCAACCATTCAGAGGCAGCCATATTAATACCTTGGTGTACATTGAGACCTTGAGTGGAAAGAAGATTTAATCCAGAGCAGATATGGAGAAATTAGGCTTTCATTAGAAGGACATTTTCTATGTTGAGTAGAACGAAAGAGCAGGATGTGGTTGTCAATGAAGAATTAGTGGTTGAAATATATGACGAATGAGTGGCAGTTGATGGACTCTATATTCTCCATGAAGTATGAGGAATAGTCATCGCATGAGGATGAAAAGAAGGAAGGGGGAGATCAGAGTTTAACTAGAGTAAGGACATCCAAATTGAGAGTGGGGGAGGTGCTTAAGAGAAAAAAAATAAGGACAATTTCTGGGATGGTTGAGTATAAATTGGGGATTGGTCACTATTAATTTGTTCTGAACCCATTCTCAAAAGGACGTTTTTCTCCAAAAATAACTAGTCTCAGATTTAGTCACAGAGGAGGTAGGTAAATGTTGGGCCTGTGCAGAGTTAGGAGCTGGCTTGGGAAGAAGAAGGAAAAGGTATTTAAGGCATTTGTAGGGAGAAATTTTCAAGAGGATGTATTGCCTCCTCCTAGAGGCACCCAACAGAATAAAGCGGGTTTCTACTCATTGAAGGATTCTCTAGGTGGGGGCGCCCTGGAGAGGAGGCATGTGGTAGAAGATGTTTGACAATGAATTTGAAGCTTAATGAGGAAGGATGTGTTGGGTAAAATCAAAGGATAATTGTCAATGTATGTGGCAGGTTGATGAAGTCAAGGACTTATGTGATAAACATGGGAGGAAATGGAGAAGGTGATTGGCAGGGAAGAGAATACAGTAGGAGATTGTGGTTTTTGAATTAACTCTTTCCCTTCTTTTTCCCGAGAAGCTTAATAGAAGAGATATTTTTAATGGGAGTAACTTGAACTGTCAAGCAGAGGTGAGAGTTGAGTTGGTTTTGGAAAGATTTGTATAGACAAAGAGGCTGGAAGCGCTGTGGAGCTGTAACATTGGCGAGCACTTTGTACAGAGTGAAAACTCATCTCACTTGCCTTTTCTTGTAGCAAATAGTTTTTCAGTAATGGCCACTGCTGATGCTATTTTAAAGATGAGCTAATATGTTCTTTCAGGCAGGCTCTCAGGGGTGTGTGTGTGTGTGTGTACACATTTGCAAACAGGGTCTCGATATTTTAATTCAACTACTTTGCCATTTTTATCTGTTTTTTGCCTTTAAGAGACAGAGTCATGAGTCATGTTAGGCAAATCTAGAAGCGAATGTTTGATAAATTATCAAATTCCCACTAGTTAAGCTGTAAGATGACAAGCAGGATCCTGTGGGCTGATTCACATGTTTTTCACCACAGGAGCCTATTAATCTTTCTTCTCTCCTACTGTCTCAATCTACACAGGCAGCTATTTTCTGCGCATCAACTTATTTTTGCACTATACATTGAAAATGTATTATGTTCTCAGGCACATGAGAACTTTACTTTCATTAGCTCATTTATTCATATCAGTTTTAAGGGGCAGGCATTTTTATTGTCACAGTGTTTTAACATAAGAAAATGAAAATCAAAGAGGTTAAGTTTTTTGCCATCACTCACATAGCTGTTGGATCCACAGCATGATAACATAATCCTATGGCTTGCACACACACACACACACACACACACACACACACACACACCACTTAAACAATTGAAGTTCACAGAACATAAATTCACCACCTTAAAAGGTACTTATTCAGTGGCTTTTAGTACGTTTACAAGGTTCTGCAATTATCACCACTATCTAATTCTAGACCATTTCAACACTGCAAAAGCAAGCCCCGACTTCCGGGAAGATGGCGACCAGGTGAGCGGCAGAGGGAATCTCTCCCAGAGACCAATGCTTTGTGCGCGGGTGCCTGGTCCGTGGATGCAAAATTCCAACTGATCGGGCTGCTGTCCGCGGCCTGAGCATTAAAGGGATGGCTGAGAAGCCGCGCGGTGAGAAGTGGGTGGATCCTGAGAGCTGGGCGCCAGAGGGATTGGTGCTGCGCTGGGGCCGCAGCTCGGTTCAAATCGCGTACAGCCGTACAGCCGAGAGAGCGATTGCAGAGGGAAAGTCGCCTCCAGTGCCTGAACACGATCGGCTCAGAGGCGGCTGTAACCAGGATTTGTTGGAGGCAGTGGAGCAGAGGAAACTCAGGGAACGTGCTACTGGGAGAGACTGCGCCAATCTGGGCAGTGGTCTGGGATCCCGCTCAGAACCCCTCCCCCGAAGCCGGTGCCGTGTGAACTGGGGCAGCTGAGATTGGCGGGATTTCTGAGTCGTAAAAAAGCTCGATCCAGGGAGATACATCTGAACTCATTCCTGTCTGCACGATCCCAGGGTGAGTTAAGTGGGCGCTCTAACCGGTTTTTCCTGAATCGGGAAGAAGCTCAGCCCAGCGAGTGACATCAAAGCAGCTTTAAGGACTGCAGGACCTCCCGGGTGGGAACAGTTGGCTAGGCGACCCGACGGGATTTGTGAGCGGGGAAGGAGCTCCACCCAGGGAGGAACACCTGAGTGGCCTGTCTGCAAGACTCCTGGGGCAGCGAGCTGTTTATACGCCCCAGCCAGGGCTCGGGGTAGGGAGTAGAAGCGGAAATCTCAGCAGACAGCTTAAGGGACATTCTCCCAAAGAGAAGGAATCATTGGAGCAGCCTCTGCAGCAGACCTTTGCCTGCTGAACTGCCTGGGGAATTTATAGCTCCACATTTTGAATCTGATACCCAAAAATGGGAAAACGGAGGAACAAAACGCAGTCTCAAAACTCAACCCCACCCAGAACAAGTTTTGAATGTGAAGATACAGAGGAGCCAGGAAGTCAAATACCTTCAAGTTATGAAACGATTGCATCCGAAATGAAACAACTCCAAAAGGCCATAAAAGAGCTTAAAGCAGAAATAAGCCACATACCCGCAGTGATTTCTCAGACAAAAAACGAGCTGAAAACAATGATGGAAGAAATGTTCCATTCACACAGAGAAGAAATAGACAAAAGACTAGAAGAAAATAGGAAACAAATGGAAAC